>CM033630.1:39083041-39318041 GCA_019453435.1 Rhinogobius similis | reverse complement strand
GAACAGTTCATCTAGTGTAGAGAGCTTATACTGGCAGATGAGGAACAGTTCATCTAGTGTAGAGAGTTTATCCTGGCAGATGATGAACAGTTCATCTAGTGTAGAGAAAGTTCTCCCAGGCAGATGAGGAACAGTTCATCTAGTGTAGAGAGCTTATACTGGCAGATGAGGAACAGTTCATCTAGTGTAGAGAGCTTATACTGGCAGATGAGGAACAGTTCATCTAGTGTAGACAGAGTTCCTCCAGGCAGATGAGGTACAGTTCATCTAGTGTAGACAGAGTTCCTCCGGGCACCCAAACACCCAGATTTTCAGTTATCTATTTCTTTGTGATAGTCTTTTCTTGCTGTCAAAAGTACATTCCTAAGTATCCATCTATTGTTTCCAAGGCAGGATTTGAATGTTCCAGACACACGGTTTTAAAGTCTAGCGTTAGTTTTCAAAATAATTGGTGGTACTTTATTAATTTCAGTTCAATATTTACGAACACTTGGATACGTCCAAAACACATGACACTGGCAACCACGTTTTCTCAGCAAGCAAGCAAGTCTAAAATACAGTGATACATTTTTCCAGCAGAATTCTTTCCAAAGATGATATTTTATAGTAAACCAGTCCTGTGTATAAATATGTTCCCATGCTTCATCTGTGACAACAAAATGTCCTTCTTTTTCTTCCCACATTTTCAATAAATCTAGTGGAGTGGCTAGTTTCCCCCGGGAAATGTTTTTATATGCTGTGAAACTTTATTTGTGCAACATGTGATTGTGGACTGAGAGTGGGGAGTGACATTCAGCAAATAGCCAGAGCTAGCCTTAACCCCCTTGGTATCTCACACATAATTTATAATGAATTTAAAAGTGTAGTTTTCTTACTTTATCAGTCGATAAATTAGCGTAAATAAGGAAAAAATAATACTTAAACTATAACAATTCAGGTAATTTCGTTAGCAAACCACAATGATCCTACTCCCAATGCTTACTGCTGATGTCCTTGAGCAAGACACCTGACAATTAATAATAGCCGATAACAAGTTTATTTTGCTGAATGACCATTTAATCTGTCAGAAAAGTGTGTCTGTTGTCTGTAAATCTCAAAAGTCTTTGCATTTTCAATGGTGCGTCACTTTTTAATGACATCACTGAGGGATTTTGTTTTAGAACTCAGCACTACTTCCTGTAATTTTACACTTTTTATTTTTTTCTTCACTGACTGCAACTTCACCAATGTAAAACTATAATAAATAGTTGCCAAAGATGCCCTGCCACCAAATGTAGTCATAGACATTTTTGAGAACCTGACATATACACTTTTGCCTCTTTTTGCCACAGATATGCACGATTCTGTTGTAAACGCACTTCCGTTTGACGAGAACTCCATTAAAGCTAATGGCGAACAAGAGAAAAGTCTTGCCTCTAAAATGTTACATAAAGTAGATTGATTTGTGTAAAATGTTTAATGAACACGAGCAACAACACGTCACATGCAACGATTTCCTGGTCAGTCTGAAAAGGGCTTTTTAGTCCATGTAGAACTTATTTTCTGTTGAGCTTGTCTGTCCCGCGTAAACCAATACAACCGAAACAAGATGGCGGCGCCCACAACAACTTAATAAGATGGAAAAACTAGCCAAACCTCTACAATTCAGCGACCCAAAAACAAGCTACAACACTGTGCGAAGCCATTTCCCCTTCTGCCTTTTTTGCAGTGCACGCAGCCCATTGCTCATTCCACCTGTAAAACAGCATTAGTCCCATTGTCTCACATTTGATTGGACAGATCCCATCACGGCGGCGCGGGATCGGGGGAGAGCCGAGCCGGTCTCTGCGGCGCGGCGCTAGTGTCTTCCATTGATTGTGTTTACTCAGGCTTCTCATTGCACACTATTATAGCAGAGACCCCGGCCTAACAGCAGGATGAGGGGGATTAAAGCTATACATATTCACCATTTGGCACCAGCGCTAGTCTTTGATTTCCCACAACACAATGAGGACGCGGCCCGTGGCATGGAGGTGCAGGTTTAGGCTGCTGGTTCATCAGTATTCGGAGTGGCAGCGCCGTGGAGCTTTGAAATGATGGGTGTACGGACAATGGACCCGCGCAGATTGATGTGTAATAATAATAATAATGAGGTTATTTCAGGTAAAGTCTCATTTGTGCGCCGCGCTTTTGTTTGTTTGTGTGGTTCGGTTGTTAGTCGCAGGCTTTTTGTGGAGTTTTTGTTGCTTTTTAGTGACTTTTTTGTGGTGTTTCTTTATGCATTTTTTGCGCTTTTTAGTCAAGTTTTTGTTGCTCGCAGTTTTTGTCATCATTTGTCGCCTTTTGTGGCATTTTTATACCAGTGATTGGTGAATGTGTCCAATTTCAAATGAATAATATATTTTATAGAGATAATTATATATGTGTCCATTGTAATTGTGCCCGTCCTCGATAGTTGGTTCATTTTGCGTTATCCAATTCTTTGTGATATTCTTTTTTCCTGCCGCAAAAGTACATTCCAAAGTATCCATATTGTTTCCAGTGCAGGAGTTTTATGTTCCGGATGCGCGGTTTTAAAGTTAAATGTGTGACGTTCATTTTGAAAATAATTTGCTTACAATGTGTCTGATAATCCTAAAACACATGATAGTGATATACTACCTGGCAACCACAACGTTTCATTTGTCACTTTTTTGTTGCATTTTTGTTTGCCTTTTGGTCACACTTAGATTCCAATTTAGTCTCTTTCAAGTCGTTTTGCTTTTGAACGATTGTTGGTTGTTGCTTTTATGATCTGACATTCCCATGAGGCTTGTGTCCGGCCTCCGTGTTGTTCTGTCTGTCATTTGATCCGTCTCCTCAAAGCTTGAAGACAGTAATAAACACACAACAGTAGAGGCTCAACTCAAAAAAGTGTGACTAGAACGAGCGGCAAAACAAATACACGCTTCTCTCATCTAGTTATTTGACTCCAAAAACTGTCACAGGTACCTTCATATTCATGTTTTTCTTGTTGATCTTTTTTTCTCCATTTTGGTGTAAACCATTTAGACTTTGGGTGCCTTCTAGTGGCGTACAGACTTAAAGTGCGTGTAAACTCAAGAGCAAAGATCCTACCACACATCTGGAGAAGTAGATGTGGATTTGGATCCTCGTTGCATGTAACAGTTTAGTTTATAAAGACTGGGAGCAGACTAGGAGAGGCCCTCAACTGCACCAGGTAAGAAATATTAGATATGTGTAGGACGAATACTCACTTGTTTTTGATCAGCAGAGATGGTCCCTCCATCGTGGATTAGCACATGCTGTTTTGTTTTGGTGTGCTGTGTTGAAGTGAAAACTAATCGCTTCAATGTGTTTATTTGTAATGCGGAGAGCAATGTTTTGCCCCAAATATGTTTTGTGTAATTGTTTTTGCATTATATTGCTTTTAGTACCTTTTCTTGTATTTATTTTGAAGGTTCAATTAGAGACAGGAAGTTGTGACAGGAAGTCAGCCATCTTGTATTCGCTCTCAGTAAGCACATGAGTTCATCCTCTGCCATCTGCCCATTTTGTTCATGCCTTTGACATCACCGTCTGTAAGTTTTATTTTATACACTTAACAAACATAACAAATTTATGATATCCAAGCTTTATTTGTGTAGGATGATCATTAAATATATGACTTTTGTTGATAATTATAGACATGTATGCTAGTGAATTGATTGTTCACCTGTAGCTATCTCATTTTATATTTTCTATGTTTTTAAGGCAATGTTAGCTATATTTCTTTCTATGCTAAGTGTACTTTTCTTTCTTATTTTACAGTTTTACTCTGTTTTGGAAACAATAAATTGGAGCTATGGACGCTACATCCTGACTCTGCGCATGTTTTTCAAAAGGAGTTTGGCTTACTGCTAAATTGTGTTAGATACACACAAGGAGAGCAGGAAAGTAAAAAGACGGTACGCAACTGGCTAACAACATTACGGCAGCAACCTACCTACTCAAATATGGATGAAGCACATCAAGTCAGTACAGGAGAGCCTACCCAAGACGTTAGGCCCAAAGATACTAACTCAAAGTCTTCTCAAGATGAAGCATCAGTTAAAAGCTACAAAAGCACCAGTTCAAATAGATCATCTGTGAGTGCTGCAGCAGCGAAAGCGAGAGCCATAGCCGAAGCAGCCCGTGCTCGTGTAGCATTCGCAGAAAGAGAAAAAAGTATTAAAGTTGAAAAGGCCAAGCTTGAAGCCAATCTTGAAGCCCTAAAGTATGAAAGAGAGGCTGCAGCTGCTAACGCCCAAGCAGAAGTGTTGGAAGCGGCAGCAGAGCTAGAGGACGAGGGAGCTCGTAGCAGAAGAGGTCCCCCTGTTACAGTCCAGAACACACATGAACGTGTAAGTGACTACATCACAGACCAAAACGCTCACCTCAACAAGCGCCCTGAATCCATCTACCTGTCAGACCCATCAGACCAGCCTTTTGAACCTCACCGCAACCCTCCAACAACGTACGCCCTGAAAGATTCCTGGCCCGTTCCAACACAAACTCAACAGAGACTGGTATCCCCCCATGCTCTCCAGATGTCACCCAGCTCTCGTCCCTTTATCCAGCCAAACTCTCAAGGTCCATTCCAAGTCAGAGAAGAGTCAGAGCACAACACATTTAAGCCCAAGGCAAATTTCCCAAAATACACTGACACTTCTCACACAAGTGCTCCAGAGCCTTCAGTTATGATGGACATGGCTAAGTACTTAGCACGCAAAGAGCTCATCAGCAGTGGGCTATCACACTTTGACGACCGCCCAGATACATACAGAGCATGGAAGTCCTCATTCTCTAACACAATCAGAGGCTTGGATCTGACAGCTAGCGAACAGTTAGATTTGCTCTCGAAATGGCTTGGGAAAGAATCAGCCGAACACGTCAGACGTCTGAGAGCAGTCAATATAGCCAATCCTGAGGCTGCGTTGAACACAGCATGGGAAAGACTTGATGATTGTTATGGCGCTCCAGAAGTCATAGAGAATGCTCTTTTCACAAAGCTTGACAACTTTCCAAAGATCTCAAATAAGGACAATCACAAGTTGAGAGAACTGGGAGATCTTTTAAATGAGCTACTCTCTGCAAAGGAAGATGGCTACCTGTCAGGCTTGGCATACTTGGATACTGCCCGTGGCATAAAACCCATTGTGGAGAAATTGCCATACAGCTTGCAAGAAAAGTGGCTTGCTCAGGGATCAAGATACAAAGAGGCTTATCAGGTCAGTTATCCCCCATTCTCCTATTTCACCTCTTTCATCTGCTACCAAGCTAAAACAAGAAATGATCCCAGTTTTGCACATTCAGGAAACAATCTTCAAACAGATCGCACAATTCTAAAGTGTACAAATCCCAGATCTACTATCTCAGTCCATAAAACCAAGGTCACAACTTCGAACGAAGCAGCATCGAAAGACGACGTAACCAAACAGTGTCCAATTCATAATAAGCCCCACCCCTTAAAAAAGTGTCGTGGTTTCAGATTAAAGACTCTCGAAGAAAGAAAAGCTTACTTAAAGGAACAGGGCATCTGTTTCAAATGTTGCTCATCCACTTCTCATCTTGCCCGCGACTGCAAAGTTACACTGAAATGCGATGAGTGTGATAGTGAAAGTCACATAACAGCTCTTCACCCGGGTCCACCCAAATGGGCAACCAAAGACTCAAATCCCTCACAAGATGATGGCGGGGAGCGAGAAAAGGAGGATACTGCTGCAAATCAAAGATCTGTCTTGTCAAGGTCTATCCAAAAGATCATCCACAAGAAGCTGTGAGAATGTATGCAATGCTTGATGATCAGAGCAACAGATCTCTAGCCAGGTCACAGTTTTTTGATGTGTTCAAGATCAAGGCTGACACATACCCTTATACCCTGAAAACATGTGCTGGCCTAACCACTACTTCTGGCAGGAGAGCTACAGGGTTCCAGATTGAAGCAGTTAAAGGTGACATTAGTCTCTCACTCCCAGAGCTAATTGAATGTGATGACTTACCTGACAATCGTGAGGAAATACCCACACCAGAGGCTGCTCTCCACCACCCTCATCTCAAGAATCTTGCCAAAGAAATCCCAGCACTGGACAATAGCGCCCAGATTCTTCTTCTCCTTGGCCGTGATATTCTCCGCGCCCACAAAGTGAGACAGCAGATCAATGGTCCTGGTGACACACCCTTTGCACAAAGACTTGATCTCGGATGGGTGTTAGTGGGTGAAGTGTGTTTGGGGAGAGTGCATAAGCCCACAGTTCACAGCTACAAAACGAACATATTAGAAGATGGTAGACCCACTCTTTTCCGACCGTGTATGAGCCACGTCCATCTCAAACAAGCAATCAGTCCCAGTCTAGCCAATGGACTCACCCACGGTTGCTGTAACACTATAGACACTGACTCTCTTGGCCTCACAGTTTTTGCAAGAACTGCCAATGATGACAAGCGTGCCTTCTCCATAGAGGATGAGCAGTTCCTCAAAGTAATGGATGAACAAGTTTTTCAGGACGAGTCCAATAGTTGGGTCGCTCCTCTTCCTTTCAAGTCTCCGAGACCTCCTTTGCCAAACAATCGTAACCAAGCCATGACACGTCCTCAAGGTCACTACAACGTACGTTGGAGCGCAAGCCAAAGATGAAAGAACAGTTTGTTGCCTTCATGCAAAAAGTATTCGACAACAACCACGCAGAGGCAGCACCCCCATTGCCTGAAGGAAGCGAGTGCTGGTACTTGCCATCGTTCGGAGTCTATCATCCGAGAAAGCCTGAACAAATCAGAGTTGTGTTCGACTCCAGCGCACAATGCAATGGCATCTCCCTTAACAACGTCCTGCTCACCGGACCGGACATGAATAACAGCCTCTTGGGAGTCCTCATTCGTTTCAGGAGAGAAAGAGTAGCTGTTATGGCAGACATCGAACAGATGTTTCATTGTTTCATCGTAAGAGAAGACCACAGAGACTACTTACGCTTCCTCTGGTTTCGGGGTAACGACCACAGCAAGGACATTGTTGAGTACAGGATGAGGGTCCATGTATTTGGCAATAGCCCCTCTCCAGCTGTGGCCACCTACTGCCTCAGAAGAGCGGCAAAGAATGGAGAACAGCAGTATGGGTCGGACACCAAGCACTTTGTGGAGCGTGAGTTCTATGTAGATGATGGACTTGTCTCCACACCCACTGAGCAAGGAGCTATCACACTGCTGCAGAAAACTCAAGCTTCCCTCTCAGAGTCAAACTTGAGACTCCACAAGATCACGTCCAACAGCATTGGAGTTTTGCAAGCGTTTCCAGCAGGAGATCATGCTAAGAATGTTGAAGACCTCTACTTAGGTGCAGAAACGGTGCCTGCACAGCGCAGCCTTGGGTTGAGCTGGGAAGTCAAAACGGACACTTTCACTTATCAAGTCTCCATCAGTAACAAACCATTCACACGTCGAGGAGTCCTCTCCACCATAAACAGTCTCTTCGACCCGCTTGGCCTTGTTGCTCCTGTGACCATTCAAGGAAAATCTCTGTTAAGAGAACTAACCTTGGAAGGAACTGAATGGGATGCCCCTCTTCCTCAAGACAAACACAACCTATGGCAGACATGGAGAGATTCGCTACAGGAACTGCAACACCTTCACATTCCCCGTGCTTACACTCCCACTTCTCCTTCCCAAGCCAAGCAAAGAGAAATATGCGTATTCTCTGACGCCCACTAAAGCTATTGGTGCAGTGGCATACCTCAAAACCACAGAAGAAGATGGCACAGTTCATGTGGGTCTAATCTTAGGAAAAGCCAGACTTGCTCCTGCCAACGAGCCCACCATACCTAGACTGGAACTTTGCGCAGCAGTGCTGGCAGTGGAAATGGCAGAGCTCAGCTGCTCAAGAGATCGACCTCCTCTTGATGCAATCACCTTTTATTGTGACAGTAAAGTGGTGCTGGGCTATATACATAACCAGTCTAAACGTTTCTATGTGTATGTCCACAACAGGGTTCAAAGGATTCGACAGTCCACTGAGCCAAAGCAGTGGCGGTACGTGCCTACAGAGCATAACCCAGCCGACCATGCATCCAGATCCGTTCAAGCCTCCTTCCTAACTAAAACAAACTGGTTCACAGGTCCAGAATTCTTATACAAGCCACAGACTGTAAGTGACCAGCAACAAACCTTTGAGCTTGTTGATCCAGACTCAGACGTGGACATCAGACCACAAGTGACAAGTTACATAGCTAGCCACAGCAATATTCCATTCAATCCTGAGAGATTTGAAAGATTCTCTTCCTGGAAGTCCCTGCAAAGAGCAGTCACAACCCTCATTCATGTTGCTCATTCTTTCAAGTCGACAAAGAAAGACACCTCTGGATGTAATGGATGGCACCAGTGTCAAAAACCTCATACTGTTGATGAGTTGTCCAAGGCTACCACAGTGGTCCTTCGTGCTGTACAAAGAGCCTGCTTTCCAGAAGAATTTCGCCTTCTGTCCCAAGGTGCTGATGTAAACAAGAAAAGCTCACTGTCAAAGTTGAATCCTGTTGTTTGTCCAGATGGGTTGTTAAGGATTGGAGGCAGGCTGAAGCAAGCAGATCTCGACGATCAAGAAAAGCATCCAGTCATTTTGCCAGGCAAACACCACGTGTCTACTTTACTCATAAGACACTATCATGAACAGATTGAGCATCAAGGCCGAACTTTTACAGAAGGTGCCGTACGAGCTGCTGGCATTTGGCTGATTGGCGGCAAAAGACGCATAAGCAGCATTCTACATGGGTGTGTCACTTGTCGAAAGCTTCGTGGGAAAAAGGAGAGTCAAAAGATGTCAGACCTCCCCCAAGAGCGGCTGAGCACTTCACCACCTTTCACGTACACTGGTGTGGACGTCTTTGGTCCCTGGTTTGTGACCGCCAGGCGCACAAGAGGTGGCTTAGTACAGAACAAGCGCTGGGCCGTTCTCTTCACTTGCCTGAGCACCCGTGCAGTCCACATAGAGATTATAGAGTCTATGGACACTTCCTCCTTCATAAATTCCTTGAGACGGTTCTTTGCTATCCGTGGCCCCTCGGAACAACTACACTCAGACTGTGGAACCAACTTCCTTGGTGCTTGCAAAGAGTTGGAGTACCTCAAAGTGCTGAAGGAGTCAGACATGCAAAAATACACCAATGGTCAAGGATGTTCATGGCACTTCAACCCACCTCATTCTTCACACATGGGCGGCGCGTGGGAACGAATGATTGGAGTTGCAAGGAGGATTTTGGACTCAATGTTAATGCGCACCCACTCATCAAGCTTGACCCATGAAGTCCTGTGCACCCTCATGGCAGAAGTAACATCTATTATCAACTCCAGACCTCTAGTCTCCGTTTCTTCTGATCCAGATGTTCCTCAGATACTCACCCCAGCCATGCTTCTTACCCGTAAGCAATGTGTTCCACCTCCACCTGGCAAGTTCACTGACAAAGACCTGTACAAGCAACAGTGGCGCCAAGTACAAAGATTAGCGGACCAGTTCTGGAGTCGTTGGAAACGTGAATATCTGCACACATTACAAGTTCGTCACAAGTGGCAAGAGTCAAGTCCTAACATCGAAGAAGGCGACATTGTCCTGCTAAAAGACAGTCAAACATGCCGTAACGACTGGCCCATGGCTCTTGTGACCAAAACTTTTCCTGGACGTGATGGTAAGGTCCGCAAGATCGAGCTCAAGACAGCCAAGGACGGACCGGCAAAGAAGCTCCTTCGGCCCATAACAGAGGTCATTCTTCTTCTGAAAATAAAGGACTGAATGTTTAGTTCATGGTGGTTTGGTTTATTATGTGGTATATTTACAGATACCAGACGGGGAGTGTTTTGCCCCAAATATGTTTTGTGTAATTGTTTTTGCATTATATTGCTTTTAGTACCTTTTCTTGTATTTATTTTGAAGGTTCAATTAGAGACAGGAAGTTGTGACAGGAAGTCAGCCATCTTGTATTCGCTCTCAGTAAGCACATGAGTTCATCCTCTGCCATCTGCCCATTTTGTTCATGCCTTTGACATCACCGTCTGTAAGTTTTATTTTATACACTTAACAAACAACAAATTTATGATATCCAAGCTTTATTTGTGTAGGATGATCATTAAATATATGACTTTTGTTGATAATTATAGACATGTATGCTAGTGAATTGATTGTTCACCTGTAGCTATCTCATTTTATATTTTCTATGTTTTTAAGGCAATGTTAGCTATATTTCTTTCTATGCTAAGTGTACTTTTCTTTCTTATTTTACAGTTTTACTCTGTTTTGGAAACAATAAATTGGAGCTATGGACGCTACATCCTGACTCTGCGCATGTTTTTCAAAAGGAGTTTGGCTTACTGCTAAATTGTGTTAGATACACACAAGGAGAGCAGGAAAAGCAAATAACTTCTGAGGAAATTCTTAGCAAGTCTGAAAATTAAATGTTCAACGTATATGGGATATACGGTACTACTTTATAATAACTATACCTTAAGTTGCCTTAACAAAGCACGGACTGAGACTTAAAGGCCCTGTACCTGATCTTTACAGTTTAGTTTTGAAACATGGAAAAACAGAACTAGTTTGCGTTCAAGTCTTTCCATCAGTCAGATGTATCACGCACTTACCCAATGCAGTCCCAGCATCGTATTCACAGTGAGAGGTTTATGAGCACTTTGCACGAGTCTCTGAGCCCAGAGCATCACAGATAAAGCTAACAAACATTAGCATGCTAATGGCACACTTCCTGCTTCTATTCACCTTATTCTGCCCCGCCCACTTTTTTGCCAGATACGGACTTTTATTGTAAACGCACTTCCGTTTGACGAGAACTCCGTTAAAGCTAATGACAAACGAGGGAAAAGTCTCGCCGCTAAAATGTTACATAAAGTAGATTGATTTGTGTAAAATGTTTAATGAACACGAGAAACAACAAGTCAACAATGCACCGATTTCCTGGTCAGTCTGAAAACGGCTTTTTAGTCCATGTAGAACTTATTTTCTGTTGAGCTCGTCTGCTCCAAATAAACTAATACAACGGACACAAGATAGCAGCATGTATGGCAACTTCCAGAATAAGGTAAATGGTAAAATGGTCACATTTATATAGCGCTTTTCTACCTTTTTTTTAAGGCACTCAAAGCGCTTTACATCAAGGAACCAGTCACCCATCCACTCACACATTCATACACCAGTGTACGCAGACACTGGGGGCCAGGTGGGTTAAGTGTCCTGCCCAAGGACACAACGGCATTATTCATCTGAAGGAGCTGAAATCGACCACTCAACTACTCCATGTCTGGAGTGGGATTCGAACTGCCGACCTTCGGATCAGAAGGCGCCCACTCTACCTACTGTGCTACTGCCGCCCAAGGTGAATAAAAGGCTCTATAAATAGATGCAGAGTAAAAGCTGTGGTCTCATTTTCACCCGAATATATGCTTTTACATTATATCTGTGCTGAAGCAGCATAGATCATTTGACTTTATTACATGCAAAAATTCGGAACATGGTCTAGTTCTGTTTTTCACATTTCACAACAGTAAAAATCAGGTACAGTCCCTTTAATTCATAATTGACATGTAGTTCATCAAGCAAGACTGTGGTTTAGTAACTACTTAACTAATACTTTAACCCTAATTCCAAACCTTAAACTAAGCCTGAATCATTCTTCATAAACTATTTGTTTATTATGAATTAAGTCTTTGTTCATGATTTACAAATGTACTTATTATAAAGCGTTACCGATGATGCTTATGTTTGCCAGAAGTGATATGTATGATACCATCATATTAGCAAGTATAGCTACAAAGTTATGATGCTAAAATACAAAACACACCTGAATGTCTCTCAGCCTGTTGCACATAATAACTTCTTTCCAGCTTCTGTTTTGTGGCAAAGACTAATTGAATGTGTCTGTTTTGTTTGTTGGTGCACTGTGTTCTCTGTGCATGTAAACGTAGTGTTTGTCTTGTAGTTTGAATTCTCACGTGTACACACTCCACTTAAAATAGGGACAGAATCTGGAACTGATCGCAGAACAAAACCTGGACTCGACAAGCCTTACAAGAGGTCCAAACAAGTCTACATCAGGATTAAGGAAGGATCAAACCAGAACAAGTCTGAACGCACCCGTGTCCTTTTAGATGTTGCATTATTCCTATGTCTGAAAATGTATCCTCTAGTGTACATTTTAACATTTTTAAGACATATTGCTTTTCCTAGAATGTTCCACAGTATGGCATTAACTTATTTAACACAACAGAGACCAAGCTAAAGGTCAGATCTGTGGAAATGAGAGAAGAAATGCATGGATTTCAACTTTTTTTTATCTCTCATGCTGTCTTTGCTTGAGCAATGCACATTTGGTTAAAGAGCAATATACATTTTCTTATCAAAATCCTTATTTTACTTAGGAAAAAAATGGCATTAATTGTATGTTAGGGTATGTTTTGGACCACTCATGAACGTTTCATAGTGATGAAATGAAAAAATGGGGTCAAATGGACCTGAAGATAGAGGGATTTTAGCACTTTAACACCTGTAATTGAATAAATACAAGGTACACACGATACTGTGGAAGATTCCAGGTTACATAATGCACATTTAAGTCAATATGTACTAACGCTCCTCTTATACTGTTCATGATGAAAGCTTTTGATGATCTACCGCAACAGTTAAGATTACTTTACCATTCAGTAGTTCTTTCTTTCAATACTTGCACCATGAAAGATGAGCAACTTAGAACATGGGATCAAACCTATAATGTTATCCTGCAGCTCTAAATTTAGTGCAGCGCTTTGTTCTGCTGTGATGAGTCGCGAGGATGAGGAGGTGATGTAAGCGCGGAGGACCCAATTATTTTTGGCACAAAGAAAGTTTCCTCCAGGCACCTGTCGCAGAACTTCCTGTTTGCTCCTGTCATCTGCTTGTAAAAGGAGAAACTGCATCCATTCACTCCAACGTCTGACATCCTGGAGGCACCAAATATACGACAGGCAGACCAGAATGTGTGCTTTGTTTAAAGGTGCACTATGTAACTTTTCTAGAAATGGGTTTGCCAGCTGCTTGTCACTGCCACCTTCCTTCCTCTTGATGGTTCTGGTCCAAATATGTGTCAGTCCTGGTCCATCTGCAGTTTGTCCGTCTGTGGGAGGAGGATCTCTCCTTCATGTGGTTCTCCCTGAGGTTTGTACTTTTTCCCCACAGGGTTTTTTGTAGTTTTTCCTTGAGAGAAGGAGGGTGAAGGACAGATATGGTAAATTCTCTAAAAAATTGTCAATTTAAACTGTTTTCAACATTGTGGCCCGTCGAGGCAACTGCTGTTATGATGTTGCTGCTTTACCTGCATTATGACGTAGATTTCAACTTTTTAAAACATTTTTTATTGACATATATATTCCTTTACAGGAGTCTTATTTTTAAAGCATATACATTTATTAAGTTTGTGATCTATAAAAAGACAACTTTTAACTTTTATAACTAATATATGCAGTCCGATCTCAAAACTCTAAACACTGCAATCACAACAACAGTAGCCTTGATGGGCCACAGGTAGAGAGCAGCTTCATCAAACAATGTTCATGAGAGTTAAGCAATTGACCCTTCTTCTTGGCAAGGAAAAACTACAAAAAACCCTGTGGGAAAAAGTAAGTTCACAGGTCAGGATCGTGAGATGGGGGGGTTCCACTCCCCGGGGGATGAGGAGAAAGAGAAAAATCATGTGAACAACAATGAACAGACTACAGTTGGACTAAAATCTTAAATATTGCTCATAAAAAGTAGAAGAACCAGAGGACAGTGTTTCAGCTCCATACTTCCTCCAGCAGAGTTGCTCCTGGGGCAGAGGAGCTAAAACTGTAGGTTTTTATTTCTGTTCCTAACTGGCCTCACCTTAAACTATTTCAAAGAGGAACGTTCTGAGCCTGGTCTTAAATGTAGAGACTGTGCGTGCCTCTTTAACATGAACAGGAGCTGGTAGCTAAATGCTCTAGTCCTACTGTACTGCATACAATCACATTACAATACAGTGCACCTAATATTACTGTCTATTCACAGTTTGTGCAATATACTTGAATCTCAAAGACATTTGAGCACATCACAGGCAACTGGGCAACTAAATAAACTTCAAATTTTGATTTCATGTTAATTGTTCACCTCCGCTCAGCTGGTCTGATATCCTGTTAACCAATCCCAAATGTTATTCATGGTTTCTGGTTAATCCTGTTCTGTTGTTTTTTTTTTTATATGAGACATGATCACACTGTACTTCATTTGATGTGTTAATCTAGTAATTTTTTTTCTTTTTTTTTACTTACTGCACAACCAATTGCCTTTTGAATTTTACACTTTAATTTGTGTAGAACAATCTTTAAACCTAACTGGACTAGAAGCCAATCTTGCATGTTTGGGTTGACTGGGAGAACAGAAGCCTGAATAGCAAACACAACACAAAAGTTTCCACAAATAGTCTGGCAATCTTTACTCAATCGTCACTCAAGCAATGTCCCACCTTCTCGGACTTTATGTAATTAATGTCATGGAGTGCTATCTACAGTGACAATCGTACTTGCTCAAATACACTCAAATAGTAAATTTGTCGTCAGTAAATCACAGACTGGACTTCGACCATTGACTATTTATTTGACCATTTAGTGCCGCTGTTTTTATGACTACTTTTTCTCAGTATAAAAAGATTTTCCTTTTCATATCTGGGGACAAATTGCAATTGCTAGTGGTCTAAATTAAGTATCCAAAACGATGTTCCTTGGCTCCAACACATGGGACGTTATGTGGTTACAAAAGAGTTTGACAGCTCTTAAAGTAAGCTGATACAGATCTGATAGAACTCCCAGAGGACGGCATGTGGACACAGTTTGACCATTCATATGCTGCACGCGGGGGCATTATAAAGTGCTACACACCCAGTTAATCTGTTAGCTCCCTCGGCTAACATGTCGTAAAAATGTTATGCCCATATGGTGCTCAAATGACAAGCGGCTTCATTATGTTGATTGTGAAAAGGCTAAAACTATGTTGGAAAGATTTTGTGTGTGGGTGGAAGTGGATCCAGGCAATTGTTATAAACTACTTGCAGTTTGAATTCAGTCAATTTGTTTCAAGTGATATTGTGCCATTGAGCAAGGCAGTTCAGAGTCAGAAGAACTTGTGTGTGTTTCTCCTTTGATGTTACATGTGGAAATCATGTTTTCATATAATGTGGTGAGCAATAACTAATGCTTCCTGTTCTTATTCGTGGGATTCATTTGGCCAGCTAACTGTTTCTCATTGCTAATGCTAACTATTATTAAAACGTAAAACTATAGCAAGCAAGCAACATTTATTTGTAGAGCACAACTTGTATAAAACTTAATTCAATGTGCTTTACTGAAGCAAGGAACATCCAGTTAAATTTTAAAGGAAAAATATTTTTTCATTTTCTCTCTCTCCTCTTGAGTACCTTCAATTTCCCATGAGATATGTTTTGAAACAAACAAACAAAAAGATTAAGATGTACTAAATGAACACGTTTCTCTGCTGTATGTCCTGACACTCAAAGAGTGTATACAGCCAGTAGATGGCGCCTAGTGCTATACACAATTTAGTTGTGTTATCACACAGATGCTACGGTCAGCCTTGCAATAGCAGTTATCGTTATCTATGTTTTCTTATGAACATTCCTCAAAATGGTGTGAATGCAGCTGAATGCAACTCCAGGTTTTCCATTGTTAGAACATGGTTAAAAGCTCAATATGTCGATTACAGTGATCCCTCGTTTATCGCGGGAGTTGCGTTCCAAAAATAACACGCGAAAAGTGAAATCCGTGAAGTAGTAGTTTTATTATTTTACAATGCAATACTGAACTATGGAATGAAACCAAAAAACAAAACCTGTTTTAAAGCCCAAAATTAGTTTAAAACAATAATTTTAATATAGTAATACAAGGTTGGAAACATTGTCACTCGCGTATTTCACGGTCTGTGCCTCTTGGTCCTGACTCCGCTCCGCTGTAGCGTCTGTTTACTGTTAAACCATTCCTGTCTCGGTCCCCTGACCGTGGTCGGAGGACACAGGGGAGATTCTCTTCTCCAGGGCCGAAGGGTCGCTCGTCCTCCGGGGTTTAACTCCCTATTCTGAACCCCACGGTTGTCCAAAGTGTAGTGTGAGTGCAATGACGACCTCAGTTTGTTGCTCCAGAGTTTTGGCTTTATTTTACTGTAATACACCCTCGCTAAGCCCCGGTCGCCGTCCTCACCCAGGTACCCACACTTTCACACCCGCTCACTTCGCGACTCACTCTCTGACGCGCGCATTGGCCGCGCGCACGCAGCCTCTCTCACTCACGTACCACTATGTCACACACAGAGCTATCTGCCAATAGGAGCTAGACATACATCTCACAACACTACGTTGTCGGCGCAGAGCGTTTCTTCGACATTGTGGGTTTTGTCACAGAGAAAAAATGCAAACGTAAAGTTGGCAGAATGTACAGAAACGAAAACTGTTGACAAGTGAAAAACCAATACAGTACAGCGTCAATATTTTATTTCTAGACAACAGTAAAGCCCCTGAGCCAATCAGGATTCAGAGCACAATGCACTGTAAAAATATCCGCACTGTAAAAAAAATCCGTGAAGCAGCGAAGCCGTGAAAGATGAAGCGCGATAGAGCGAGGGATCACTGTATAGCAGAATATGTGTCCTTTAAAGTTCAGACAACCTGATTCATTTATATATATATATATATATTAGCATTAGCATTGTCCTACAGATACCTCTCTTTCCAAACACAGAAGTGTGCACCTGCAGCTCACTGTTCACTGCCTGATCTTTAAGGGTTTATTATGTTCAGTGCAAAAACCCCATAGAGATGGAATTACACAGGAAGTACTGGCGCTAACACTAAGCTAGCTGGGCGCTGTTGTGCAGAGAGCACATAATATGTAACATTTTAAAGATTTGATTTGTTTTATTGTTAATTACTAAGGCAACGGTCCTCTTTCTTTATTTTTCATCACTGTGAAACTCATGGCTAGAGCCTTCAAGCGTCTGTAAACAGAACGTCTACATTCTACAGGCTGGTTCCTCCACTTGTTTCTATATCAGACAATACACAACAGATGATGTAATTACCTTGACATGTTTCAGCCTAAACATGTCAAGGTAATGACATTATTACATCATCTGTTACATATTGTTTGATTTAGAAGAAACAAAAAAAACATTCTAATTAAGACAGCAATGCATCCACAAACATAGCAAGCCTTAACAGTGACATGACATTGTGGTTGTATTTCACGCACCACATTTTAGAAAATATAGCTGGAAATTAGATATTGACTATCACTTTTTGAATATAACATAAGCACAACCACAATGCAGTTTCTACAAACATCATAAATAATGTTTTATTTTGCTGCCTCATTAAAATGAATGGTATAAAACCTTTATATGTACAGCAGGCTTTGTGTGCAGCTGTTCTAAACATATCACTCCTGAAGGGTCTATACAATAAAGGTACACTATGTAACTTCCCTGGTGGGGTGTCTGCCAACTGCTTAATGTTATTGCTTTGCTTTGGAATTAAACTTATTCATCTTGCATTATTTGCCTGCCTTTCTACATATCGGACCTGTAACTTGGCCTGGTGGCATCACCTGCTTGTTTCCACAGAGAGAGATATATATATGTGTCATATATATGTGTATATATGTCATATTACATTCTTAGCACAGCAATAATATCTCCAAGGAGAGCAGAAAAGTTAAATAATGCACCTTCAATAGCAGCTAAATAGAAGTGATAAGTTAACTCACAAGCTTGTATGAACATGTAACACCTTATTTTATGCATGTATTTTATTTTTGTTTTACCATTATTATTCATAGTTTTATGCCACACCACATTGTCATGGAAAATTCCTAGTGTATGCATTTTGTTCACTGACAATGACAATAAATCCTTTTTTGAGACTGAGCAAATGACATCCTGCTTTTGTAATCAAAGTCTTTCTGATTTGCTCGCTGGGTCGTTCTGATGTGCTGTTTCATATATTTATAGTCATAAACCCTCTTGTCTGTTACCGCAGCCCATTCGTTTAAAACCTCCTTACTGTAGACTCCTCGAAAGTGGCCCAGTTGTTGCCCGTGACCAGCACTGCCGAAACAGTTGTTTCGCTTTAGCGAATTGCTCAAGGGCACAGCAGCTGTTGTTATCGGCAACACGGGGCACGTTTACCGTCTCCCCGGCGACCGAGCGACCCCAACCTTTCCTTGTGTAACTCGCTTCTCCCAATAATTAGCTCGAGCCTGTCTGAGGTGCGGGCGAATATAGCAGGCGGACAGCTTTGATGGGTGAGGTGCCACATTGCTACAAATAAATGCCTAATGGTCTAAAGCTAGGGTGATGTCATAGTTCATTGTTGTGGCACTTGCCGGCCTCATAAATAATGCTTAAGATTGTTTCCAAGTGCGGCGTTTTGAGTGACACGAGAGTTTGGTGACCCCTGGCATGTGGTGAATGTCAGGCACCAGTTTCCATTGTAATGCCACAAACGGAGCGAGCGCACAATGGGAGAGATGAGGCACGCTGCTATATTCGGTCCCCAATGTTAAAACGACAAAGAACTTGGAAAAGACACAAACGTTACATGCCCGGAACTAAAATTAGAACGCGTTTAAGATGACTGCTTGACAAGGGTAATTTATTAGGAGCATACTGTACGTGCACCCGGCTATTCTTACGTGTGTCTAATATCCACTCGACACAAGGAGATTTACGGGGAATATATGTACGCTCCAAGCCCGCATGTGTCATTGGGGGTTATTGCTTGTTTGTTCCGTCTGTCTGAACTTCACCCTTCGGCCCAATACCTCCAAATAAACAAGTCAGTAAATCAAACGAAAGTCCGCAATTAGACGTGTCCCTTTTACTGTCCGAGCTTCAATATCGGCTCTTAAATAGCACTGGTAATACACGTGTCGTAAAAACAGCATGTGCGTGGCATCGTTCTTTGCATGATCTCTTTGCTAATGCCGTGATGATACTTTAACTTGGCACGGAAATGTAATTCAAGAAGAACATCCATCATATTCCGCCTTTTTCATGGCAAGGTTGTAGGCAGAAGTTAAAGAGGAGATGCCCAGACGATCCCAAGTCATTCTCAGGCCAGTCAATACGCTGACGTTCTTCCAGAGAGTTTAAGGTCTTCCCCGGGGCCTCCTCAGTGTTCAGAACAGACACTGAGACAGATGCCACCTCAGCAGCTTCTCCGTATTTCCTGGATGTGTCTTTTCGGTTATGAGTGCGATCCAGAGACCAGGTGGGTAAGACCGGTAAAACACTAACTATTTAGCAGCGATGTCATGAGGTATTATAGTGATTCCAAACTTTCTTTAAAAAGGTCAATTTAGTCTTTCAGAAATAATTCTTTTTTTTTTTTTTTTTTCTGTAATAGCTCAAGTTTTCTGATTTAGGGTCATGCTTTTCTAGTAAATGTTTTGCCTTGCCTGGAAAGTTCCATAGAATGGTATTTATGGTTTTCACGATCCAAATTATTTTCTGATTTGAAGAATACCGATTTGGATCTCTCCCCGAATTTGGAGTCGAAGATACTTTGGTGCAAACGTTGAAGTTGCTAAACACTTGGTTAGGCCTGTAGTCGACTAAAGAAATTCTTGGTCGACTAAAGACCTGCCCTATCGACCGATTAGTCGACTAGAAGGAGTGTAGAAAAAATATATCAAAACTATAAAGCATAGTACAAACCTAATTTTAAAATTTGCTGGATCAAACTTACTTTTGGCGTATAAACTGTTTTCCTCAGAAAGACTTGCTCAAAGTCCGTTACAAATGTTTAACTGTTGACAACGCTCAGTTTAAACT
Source organism: Rhinogobius similis (assembly GCA_019453435.1). Lineage (NCBI taxonomy): Eukaryota > Metazoa > Chordata > Actinopteri > Gobiiformes > Gobiidae > Rhinogobius > Rhinogobius similis. Next base: position 39,298,171 of record CM033630.1, on the reverse strand, counting down.
GACTTAAGATGTACAATGGCTAATTTTGACGATAATGAACTACAGTAAAATGATAACTTTAGTTCCATTAAACCCAGTTAAATGGTGACAGTGGACAGAACATAACATAGAGAATTATAAAGTTAAACAAGTTCATTGAAGGATGTGCCAAATTTGACAAAGTTCCAAATTGGGCAGAGACAAGAACCTTTCTCTATTTAAAAAAATGCAATATTTTGATTTTACATGCTCAAATTACTTGAACTCATAAATAAACATACAGTATATATCATTTACTCAGTTCAAGGTTTTTATTCGCTGAAAGATAACTGGTTTGGTGGAATCGTTTGGTGGAAGGTTTCAAGCAATTTATGGAACATTCCAGGCAGAAACAAGACAACAGTCCATCATCAAGATGAAGCTTGATGATGGACCAGTACCACAGTCTGAGAAACACTGCTTTAGTGGATTAGGTGGAATATTATCTGCCCGATACCCCTGAAGAACCCAGTGCTACTTAGCCTGAGAAGGGGAGTTCCATGAGCTTTCGTCACCTCATTTCAGCGCTAATGCTGAGCAGCCACTTCCTGGGTTAGCGATAGCCATAAAGCTAACTCCTCACACCACACGCTAGGCTAACAGCTTTGCTGCCTGCGACGCCAGCCAAGGCCAGAGCCGCCCCAGGGCATTCCCGCTCTCTCTTATGTTTCAATTAATAGCAGGGCTGTCACGAGCAGCGCTAAGCTAACGGGAAGCACATTGACATTGACGTGAAAGCCCTGCCTGATGATAGAAGTAATTAGGAGAGTTATATCTGGTTCCAATGTCCGTACTGCTAAACGTATAACCCACAGGGTTGATTTCAGTGACACATCATCATTTGGTTTACTCAGCACATTTAATCTTCTGCTCAGGCAAATATCTGAATGAGGTGAAAACCTAATTGACACTAACAAGGATTTGAAAAGATTAGTTTATAGCTGTGGTCATTCTAGATTTTCTGAATGTACTGTGTTGTATTCACATGAATAAAATATTACAAAGAACACAAATATATTTTGGTAACAGGACCAAGCTGCACTGTGCATGTTCTGGACCAGAAGAAACCCACTCGACCCAGGAGGAGCGTGCAAACTTCACATCTGGACCTTTTTTTTTTTTTTTTTTTTTTGCTGTGCAGAATTAATAAATGTACTTTAATATATGCATTCTGAATACAACTTGACAAATTCCAGTGATGTGATTATTGTGGGAAAAACAACAACATCCACAATTGTCTTATACATGTTTTGAATGATAAAATAAGTTTTTTTATTTTTTTTTTTACATTAACATTAACATATACATTGAATTAAAATTTTGCCTCTGTAATCCTGTAATCCTCACAATTATTATTATTTGTTCTTATGATAATATTGTGATCTACAAAATCACAATTTACAATGAGTAAATACCTAATCTTGGCATCCCTTCAGTAAAGTTATGTTTGAAAAGCACTTTACAAATAAAGTTTGATTAGATTTAATCCCAATTCAAAATGTGTCACTTTATTGAGGAGAAACGTGGAAGTGTGCATGAAGAAAGACATACACAAAGAAGCTCAGTATGTTGTTGTACGTTCTTAATAAAGTTTTACCATTGAACTGATCAAACTTGAATCCACCATTAAGAACACATCTAAGTGCTTTTTTGGCATGATGCATAACTTTAGGTAAAACTCTACGTTCAAATAAAGCGTGGAGGCAGATTTATGATGGTTAAGTGTTTTCTCTGGCAGGGCCTAAAGCAAAGGAACAAGACATTGTGGACTCATTCCAGAACATAATTTAGGTTATGCCGTTTTATCTAGACACTAACTTTCGTGAATGTTTTTCCCAACTGTCGTTTTAAATGTAAGTTTTGTTCGATGTCGATATATCTTCACTAGTCCTGACTTGGATCAATTAACACTGAATTTGCCTTCACTGCAAAGATGTTTTTATTGACAAAAGTCCACCAAAAATGTCATTTTTACTGTGACTGGGATTGCCTCTCCACAGATCTGACCTGCCAATATGGTGTGACATGCTTGTCCCAATGGTGATATATAAGTTTAAAGCCATATTGTGGAACGTTCTAGCCTAAGCAATAATATCTCCATAGTGCTAAACGTGTTTTAAAGGTTTTATAGTCTTAAAATGTGAAAAACTAGTTTATGTTACTTCAAAATGATATTACTCAACTCAAAGTACAAAGTAGTGGTCCAAGAACTTACTCAAGATTAAAAAAGTATTTGAGGAAACTATCACTCAGGAGTAACTGTAGAGTAACTGTCTTGAAGTAACATCGGATTAATCATTTGAAGTTAATGTAAAAACAAACAAACAAAATATTATGCAATGCAATTTTCAAAAGATGAACAAACTGAAGAAATCTGAAGAAACACAAATGTTCAAAGAACTTAATGAGACAGGAACATGTTTGTTTGAACCGTTAGCCCCGCCCACATAGTCCTTCCTTTCACTCAATATTGCATCATGACTCAGAAACAACTGTCTGGAATAATCTGATGCAGTTGTTTCAAACAGTTCCTTTAACTCTGTTTACAGTTAGCTTTTACCTCTTTTGGAACTGCACCATGACAGAATCACAGTCTGGGATAGTGTCAAGAAGTTATTTACCCATGATTCATAGTGTACAATATGCCTGATTGGCTGAAAAGAGGTAACCCTTGAAAACACTGCACTAGTTCTTTCCTAACAAAGTGAATTTATAATATGCACAGATTATACATTACAAACCCAGTGTCTTTCCATGAAGTTGCTTCTATGTGTTACCTCAAACTAAATCCCAGTAACAGTTGCCTCGATGGGCCACAGGTAGAAAGCAGTTTAAAGTTTTTTAGTAGCTTAAAGTAGAACTAAGTAACATTTTTACCTTATTAAAGTCTTTGTAAATCTCTGTGCAGAAAACTAGCCTTGCAACATTTCCTGACATCGACTCGAAGACAACTCTCCTGAGAAACACTGGCTCTCTTTTTTATATTTGGCGACATGAAATATTTTTGTATGTGACTGTACTTCCTTATTTTAATAAAAAGGAAAGGGATAAAAGCTTTTGCATCTTTTTACTAGCGGTGTATGTCACAAGAGACCTGCAGGGGGAGCTCTTTTGAAGTTACTTAGTTCTGCTTTAAGAAGGAAGCGTAACCTTAAATTGTTACATATTGGACATATGAGAATACTTTTTAATGCATGCAACAAGGTGGCCATTTAATGTCAGATCATGTTCATATTTTTACTTCACCCCGTGCACTAGAATTCCAGTGTTTAAAGACTTAAGTGTGCACATATGGCAAATGCATTTCTTGATCTAGATCTAAAATACAAGAACAAGGCTAGCAATGACACTGTCACTTTAAAACATCCCTCTTCTTTTTGAAATGAAACATGTTTACGGTCTGGATTTGCCGTGATTGCGCGTCGGGCTGCGGGTAATGATTGATTGATATTTCCAATTGTCCGTCTGAGAGGTGAATTTAACGGGGTTTGACAGCGCAGATCCTCGGGTGTGTCGGCGGCTTGGCCCTGATGGAGTTCTGCGGTCTTAACCCGTTCTCAGGCACTCACGGTTCGAACACGGAGCGCGTTCTGATCATCACTCCAGAGGGCAGTTCAAATACAGCAGGTCAGCAGGGGCCCATATTAACAGAACCGAGGCTTTGTCACCAATCCCACTCAACTTGAAGGATCTTTAGGGGAAACAAATCGATGGACCCCCGACTCTAAAAGACGCACGGACAATGAAGAGAAAAAGAGAATTTCAGTGTTGATGCAGCAATACGTCTCTCGGTAAAGCCCTCTTCTAGTTTTTGTTCTTTGTATAAAATGACTGTCTTTGTACGTTTAGATTGGGTTAGACAACAATGTGTCAAATATTGAAATTGAGTGTATGAGGAATGAGCTGTCCCATCAAAAACAGTCATTATTTGATGAGTTTGGCCAAATTTTTATCACTTATATAAAAATAATATTCAAGAAATTACTGAAAGCGTTTGGACATCACATATAATTTGAAGTGAATGGACAAAACATTAAACACTAATAATCTGGTAATAATCTGGTACTTCAAATGATAGACACAAACATTTGACAAAATAAAACATATCTGAAGGAGCGGTGTAATAAACACAAATGTTTGAGTCAGTTCATATTAGCTTTTGTCTCTTGTAGATTTAGAGAAAAGGAACAACACTTTTATTCACAGTAAGAGACTGTTACTGTTTACTAAATCACCAACGACCTGCCTCTGATAACAACTCTCTGAACTGAAATAAGAGTTGCTTTTTGTTCATGTTTAAAAAAAAAAGGTCATCAATTGTATTTTCTTTCATATATAAGTATATACTGTATGTGTAATGAATGAAATGGCAGTGCATGTGAATCGCTCCATTCTACATTTACAATCAACCAAACTAGATGTATACATTTAAATAAAGTTTCATGGAACTGGAGCAGTTTTTTTGGGATGAAAACAACTGTGTTATGGACATAAATTACCACATAGCTAATTAGTCTCCGTCGTGCCCTTAAACCAGGCATGTCCAAACTCAGGCCCGGGGGCCAAATGTGGTCCTCAAACCAATTTTTCTTGGCCCTTAGTCTTCCTGGTGAACTGGCCCACATTGTCCTGAGAAGTACTATTTACAGCACATTTCAGATTTTCTACAATTCCAACCTAAATAACTAACATTTTGGTGCAGCACAGACCTGATATTAAGGCACTGAGACTGAACGTAGATGTGGTGGGGCTTAAAACATCAGATAAATGCAGCTTTTTTTAATGTTTCGAGATTGATTTGTGGCCCTCCGCTTGGTCTGTATTTCAATATGTGGCCCTCGATGGAAAAAGTTTGGACACCCCTGGTCTAAACTGTTATTTGAATTTTTGTAAAAGTTAATGGCAAAACGGATGGATGGAATTTACTTCCGAAACCATAACAAATTTCGAAGTGAAGGGCGGGGTTTCTTCTTTGGGATAAAAAAACCTTACACAGAGAAAGAACATGAAACAAAAGTGCAGTAAAATGAATGGACATATCTTGTCCAGCATATCAGCCCCACCTGCACCAATGACTGACACATTTAGCGTTTATATTGACTCTGAACGTGACCCTCTCCATTCTATAACTGTCCATCATCAGTTGGGCCCAGTCCTTAGACAAGAGACTCTGCTTGTGACACCCATTTCTTAGTTATATCTTCCTTCAAGTTCTTTCAGAGTTGTCTGTCCAGCTCTATAACCAGACGAGACATAGTCATAGAACAATGTTTAATATACTGTATACTTTTTACTTTTACCACTAATTCTTGCATATTAGACTTTGGATTATCCTTCTGATTTGACACAGAATAATCCTCCAGATCCAGGGACGTAGCAGCAAATTCTGGGCCCCAGGTACAAACCCTTTTGGTGGGCCACTAATGCATAATTTTTGTATATTCATTTTTTTTTTTCATCCCCTTTGGCTAAAATATTCACCTTATGGTTTCTACATATATATAAACAATAACTCACTCATTTATAGACATCCTGTATCTTATATTATGATACAGCACTGTTTGTTTTTGCAATAATTTCCAAAATGAAATAATTTCCAAACCAATAACAGACCTCATAACATGTTACACCTACAAGAAAACACACTCACTGCAAATTATAAACAATAGCTTTATTTTTTTAACTAATTGGGTAATATGTGGACAATAATAATACAAGAATACAATACAAGACAACAAGAATAATTATCCTCTTCTTTATATTCTGTTTAAAGGGGTGATGGGGGCCCTCTGATCTCATGTATGAATGTATTTAGTCTCTAAAGCAGGGGTTCCCAAACTTTTCTGGCTGGGACCCCCAAAATATCCATACAACCGACTCAGGACCCCCAAAGTGAGATGAAAATAACCGTAGCAATCATTTTAATTGTCAAAGGGTGTTAAATCAGGTTTAATATTTGTTATTTGAATAGTTTATTACCTTATTAGACCTTATTTCACTAAAATATACTGTCTTTAGTAAAAAATAGAGTAAAAACAGTGTTGTATTAATTTAAATTAGATCTTAAATCATCTATTTTGGGAACCACTGCTCTAAAGGACTTTACTCAACCATATTACATTTTATTCCAACAAAAATATATTAAAGTGCAGAAAAATGCAACTGTAGACCCAGGTACAACACCTTTGCCCCCCAGTCCCACGCCCCTGTCCAAATGTGACTCTAAAATTCAACGTACTCCCTCTGTTTGACGAAAATAAATTCACTCATTCAATTTATGTGTTTTTGAATTCCATAATCCCGAACCCAAACAGCTGAGCCTAAACTTGAAGAATTGCAGGAGGGACACTCAGCAGACAAAATCACTCCTATACATCCAAGATTTCCCTTTCAAACTTTTTTTTCTGGTATTATTTAGGCCTGAACTGACATGCTGTTTTCAAATTGAGAAACATTTTACCCAAGTATTAAAGTACAATATTGCTGGCTTCAGTAAAATGTCAAGAATGTCTAAAATCACTTTTCTAACCATAAAGGTGAACGTGACATATAGAATTCACTCCTTGGACGTGAGCTGTTTACAACTTAACAATTCCCCGCCAATTTTACCGCCACAACAAACCGGCAATTTTAGAGATATTAAATATAATATAGAAGTCCCACGACCTCATGAGGCGCTTCCTGGCAGGAATGAAGCGTTTGTGCGCGCTCTACTTCCTGCGCACTAATGCAATATGTGACCGCGGCGGTGACGAAAGGCCAGATATGTATTGGTGTCTCGGAGGTCACGGCGCAGGCTTTCATGTCTGTCCATGCGCTGTCGGCACGCTGCACGGACCCCGAGCCAAGCCCCTTTCCCCTGATATGAGGCCGGCCCGCTGGGACACAGGGCCGACCCCACCACCGCAAACACCGCCGGACCCACCTGCTCCACCGCGGGACACTTGTTCACCTCAACAAACATTCAAAACAAGGCGCATGAAAGGGGAGAAGAGTTTACCAGAGGAGATGTCTCTGCACAGAATATAATGGACGTTGTAAATGTTGTTCGCCGTAAATCCTTGTTTTTATTGACAAAAATTAAAAAAAGCTTGTGACAATTGGCTTGGATGAAGTGTAGGACTAGTTCAAAGTGGTTTACATATCAAGAAAATATGCATTAAATTATTCAAACTGATAAAAAACATTGTTATGATTATTATAAACCAGTATTTGTTCGTACACAGTAAAATGTTAACTGAAGGTCTTGTGTTGTTGCTCGGACTGCAGAGCTTAGGTAGCTTGTTCGATAACGGCTGTGGGAGTTTAGGCAGAGACCTATAAGAAACCTGGAATATGAATCCAAGATGGCACTGTATTGAACCCAATGGCGTGTGTTCATTGATGCATGAAGCTAAACATCTTTTTTCTTCTGAATAGGGGCTATCGCCTCCCTCTGCGTGACGACAATCCCCCATGATGCTTTGAGCAACGAGCACGCAGCTTGCAGATTGTGCGCAAACGCGGCATCGTCAGCTTGTGTGGGTGTTAATGTTGTTCTTCATATTAGAACATGTGGACTCACAAACATGTTATTTAAGGACTCAAAGGTGTGTGTGATCCCTTGGTCTGTATCAGTGATAAATGTGAGCGTAGAGCAGTGTTCATGTTGTTTATCTGGTTTTCTACAACTGTTTACTTGAATTTTATTTTTATTTTAGATGTCAGATACAAACAGACTATATAGCAGAGTTGCAGACTTATATATTTGTTGAGAAAATACAGTTTTTCCACTCACTGCTAAAACTCAGGAAGTCCTGATGTGATCTGTATAGTCGCTGTAGTTGAGTAAAGTATGTCTTCTGTAAAAAACACCTTTGTTTATTGGCTTTTTTTAAATTTTTTATTTAATTGTAATATTTTTTTCTGCTGGCTAGGCTCAACTTTAGGTAGTACTAACAAGTTTTATTAGGAGTTTTTAACAAGTTTTCATTAGGATTGAACCATCGGTTTCTTTTTGTTTGTCATCAGTAGCTCTTCTCCCTCCTGTTGTACCTTGCAGTTGGAGCAGGGGGGGTTGTTCACTACCCCTTGTTTCCTCATGTTACTGTATGTTGCCAGTGGTTGACCTGACCTGCATTCACCCCCTCCCTCCCCACTCCCATGTGGTCTCCAGTGTTGGTTCTTGTGTTGTCTCTGACCTGTTGTTTCATAACTAGGTCTCCTGGTGTAGTTATTTGGTTTACTAACCACAAAACAATTTCTTGTTATATAAAATACTTATAAATTAGTAAACGTCCAATGCTCATGCCTTCGATCACTTAGCAACTTGGCTAATCCGGGAAGATTTAAAAGGACTTTGGAGTTAGTCCCCTGTATTTTTTCTGTAGCTAAAACACGTTTTAAATATTCCAGAGGGTTTGGGCTGGTACCAACTCATCAAGCACATTAAGGTCAAAGCTTGTTTAAAAGGAATTGTTGACTTTGTAAACCTTTTGGTGTTTTAGTTTAGATGTAAATTAGAATGAGAGACTGTCATCTGAGCTAAAGGCTAACTGACTTAAAATTGAGATATTGGATGTTGTGGTTCTGGTAAGAATCTTGTGACAGTAAACCTCTACTTTAACACTTTATTTGTGAGGAGACCAGATAAATGACACAATGACACGGGACTAAACATGTTATAGTTTAACAATGGGATTGGCTTAATCAATGATTTGTATGTGAAGGAACATTTGATTTGACGTCACTCCAGTTAGCATGGTCCAAGTGACTGAGTTTGAGAAAAGGCAGAAATAGGACATTTTGGGTCTATTTTGTACCACAAACTTCAGTAAGAATGAAAAGAACCTCAAAATTCACAAAAAATAAAGCACTGTTCGGTTTCCAACTATTTGTTCAAGATAAAACAGCACATTGAAGTCGACATACTGGAATGACAGTAGTATTGTTTGTATAGTTAAAGACCTGACTAATAAAGCTGCATTAAAACCAAAAAAACAAGTGGACATGCTTTGTGCTGCACTCCTGCTGTGATGTAAAATGTTGCCTGTGTGTCTCCACAACAGTTGGTTCCATGTTTGAAGCCAGTCCGAGGGGGTTCCAGTGTCCGGATCTGAACCAGGAGTGTTATGGAGCCAGCTGGGAGTGCGAGGGTGTGAAGGTTCTGCCCTTTGGAGCTGCATTTGTCTGAGAGGCTGTGGCACTGAGGAGGCTTCTGTCAGCACCACACCAGCACACACATGCATCCTTCACAAACACAGAGCTGTACGGCCCATTCTGCCACTGCACACTTTTTGGAACCATTTGCAGAAGCCATAATGTTTACTTATAATTACAGGGTTCTGTCATATGTTGTCATTTACATATTGTTTTCAAATTTGTATTTATGGATACAAAATAGCTTTAATTGTAAACGTATGAAATGGTAAAGTTTGGTGCATTATTTTAGATTTTATGATCCAGAGTATAAAGCTAGTGCTAATGGAAAGCTCCACTTGTTGTAGGTTCCATCTGCCCATGAGAATGGATTTGAATATGACCAACTGCAAGAAGCTGTTTTGTTCTCCGACATGTGACCACACAATCCTGTGTCCTCTTGCTTTTCGCTTCTTTACGTACAAATTAACATGCAAAGTCTACACATATTCATGTTTTTATGTAGCTGCTATTCATTTGTGTGAGGTGAGTTGACATATTTTCCCTTCCAATGACTGAAGTGTTGGCCTCTGACCCGCTCCAGTACAGACCACAGCCTGATGCTCTCATTATATGATGGATAATTGATTGCAAAACAGCGGAAAGTTGAACATTTTCTATAGAATCAGTTGTTCTGCCACCTTCACATAATAACACCAGTACCCATAAACCAGGGTGAATGACCATAACAGGTTAAGTTACTTTATTGTCCCCATAGATAAATTTGTCTTATGGGGACCCATCCTTCGATGTCTTTGGGGCAACCTGTCACGAGCAGTGGGTGCCACAATACAGGGACCAGATCCAGATCTCGAGCTCGGCTTGGTCAACGGGGCCCGAAGAAAACCCACACAGACACAGAGGAACATGCAAACTCAAAGAAAGGTCGATTGTTTGTCTTTTGTGTAATGAACTAAAATGAATGATGACGATGTCTTAATTTTTTTTTTCTTTGCTTTTGATTTGCTTGAAGAGTTTTTAGAGTTGTTCAAAAACTTACTTTCCTTTTGCAAGGTTATTTTTAACTTAGCAAGTCTTAAAGCTAAATTACATTTCCTGATCACATTATTTGCTGCTATTACATTAGTCCTTATCAGTCCTTATCATGTGCTATAGACCCATCCACTCTGCCACTTATCCACATTTCACACTTAGCCTCCGCACTGCACACTCGCTCATCCCAAAGCTGCTCTTAACGCGCTTTTACAAGGTGAGAAGTGCCCGATTCAACAACAATTGAAAACAGAGCCCGTATTTCAGCTGCAGCCATCAATCACCCCCCGATCAATCACTGTCCCCTGGCCCCGCGCCACCCTCTCAGCAGAGCTCCACCGCGCCCGGGGCATGCCGCCACCAGGAATGCCCACATAATGAGGGGCCACCGGGGGCACACGGAGGGCCACAGAGGGCTCCGGTTACAGGCCATGTTTGGGAAGAGCCACAGTGTCGTGTGTGTTTGTGTGGATGTGGACAGGCTGTGGACAGGCTGTTGTCTGCTGGGTACAAACAGCCGGCGCACACTCACAGTTTCCAACAAGGTTTGACATTACAACTAACCAACACAAGTGCCTGTGGTAGATCCACGTTTTAACTAGTCATTTGTCACATTCAATCCTCACATTCACCCAGTGGGTGTCAAAAAAGGGCCAAACTGGTGACCCAGTCGTGGACACACTGATGGGCAGCCACATTCACATATCCATATTCTATACTCATTAGGCATTACTCACATGTGACCTGGGGGGGTGGGGTCACCAGTCACCATAAGAAGAGAAATAAAAAAACAACGCTCAATTTCTATAATAATTTATATACTTTCTTATTTTATTCATTTGAATGATGAATTCCTAACCTTTTCAGCAAGTTGTTGTGGCACATAATCCCCCAGTGTTTGTGGATCCAATGTGAAGAGACAGGAGGTGATCAGACGAGCTCTGACAGTGACGTCACATACACTATGAACACAGCATGTTCTCTCACTGTTTCTCACAAGTCATGAAATATATTTACACATATACATTATAAACATTGTATTTATTGTAGAATACTATAGCAATAGCTTTGCGTTAAAGTTTAGTGTTTATTGGTAAACTTGACTCTTAGTATGTTGGTAAAGATAATATAGGCAACTTGAAGAACAATGAAACTGAACCCCACTGAACACTGAGGTAAGAGCTTGTACGTCTTGTAAAGCAGAAGTGTGCATTCTTAGCTGTCCAGGCAAGGACCATTGTGTTCTTTTGTCTCACTGACATTAACACTCCAGTGTGCACTTTGACATTATTTATACATATTCTTATTATTGATAAATGAAGTTCATTCTGATTGGCCAGATGGTCTTGTTTTGTTGTATGTGAGATATACTCGGGGTCCTGAGCTTGTTTATCTCTGGAGCCTATAGTGCATAGCAGACATAACAAGGAGCAGGCGAGGAGCGCGGGGCTAAAAGTCACAACAAGGAGGTTCTGCATGTGAGAAGTTTATGACAAGCTAAAGCCACGGATTAGCCGGGACATGTCGTGTTAAGCAGTCAGTCAGTGTCTGCTTAACAGAGGCAGATATATGGCAGCATATGAGGATGAGGAGTTTTATATGGTCGAGTGTATCATTGGAAGTGACCTCTCAGAACAACTGCTCAATTTTAAAGTTCCCAAAGTACAAATAAATGATTACGGTATTACGGATGTCAAAGCACCAAATAACATGAAAACTAAAATATGTACATGGTGTATTTTCATAACCGCATTCTACAGTTCTGTATAATATCATTTGTTCAATCACACAGCACATCAAACTGGTTAAAGCTGAGAACCTGATTTTTACATGGCAAAAGTGGTAGGTTTTTAAATCTGTGTTACTCGTCCCTCACGCTCACAAACGCATTGGCACATCTTTCACAAACTTTATATTCTGGGTGTGTGAATGGCTTTGAAACTGCTTTTTTGAGGCGGCAAAGTGAAACTGTTCTGACAGCCAATCAGAGCACGGCTTTCTGCTGTATTTCTGTGTTTACAGATGTAACATTAAGATACTTTATTATTAGATGCAGACAGTGGACAGTGGTCCCATTTTTGTCACAAAGTGCCGCTTTAACAAGATACTCGTGATGGAAAACACTACATTTACTCATAAATAAAAACAAAGTTGAGCGTCCCAACCTTAAAGTTTAAGATCTGACCCATCCTTCATTGCTCCTGGGGCCGTCTGTCAGGACCAGTGGTCACTGCACAGCGCCCCAGATCTGGGTCTAGTCTTGGTCAGGACCTTCGCAGTAGGTTTTTACTCACTGTGGGTGTTTTGGGTTGATATGGAAAACAAAGTGCCCTGGAACTTTATTATGAAACAGAAAGGTCCAAGAATCAAACCTGATCAATAAGAGGCCCAGCGGCTCCACACCAAGCTCTTCAGAGTTAATGAGTCACCACGCTGTGCTAAAGGTGCATAACACACCTCTGGTGATTTATAGTAGCCTTAATAAAACATGAAGAAAGACTTAATTAACAATGAACAATAGTTTATTCATTCTTTTTGGACTACTACTACTTAATTAAGATACTAAATTACTAAGTCTGAATAATTATTGATTGTTCATGCTTTACTAAGGTCTAGTTTAACAGAATATTGTTGGTGAAAATGTAAAATTAAAGGCTATTTTACAGACACTAAAACACTACACTTGAAGTTATACCTGCCTCATGTACAATGACCTGAATAGAACATATGTACAAATGTAATGTAATTACATTATACTTAAACGATGGATCATGTTTAAAGTGATGTTTGTGTTTTATTATTATTGTGGGGCCTTTCGTCACATTATTTAACATTTCGTATATTTGAATATCTTATCAGTTCTGCCGTTTTGAACAGAATACAGTTCTGAATGTTTTACATCAACACTGCAGTTTATAATTGTTCAATGAAAAGTAATATGTGTTCTTCAAAGGCAATAATGGTTTGATGCTTGATGCTCTCAAACAGAAACCATGAGTTCCAAACTTCCATCCGCCCATGCATCTGTAAAACTAGCTCGCTCATTATTTCATGGATTTCCCAGTAAACCACTAGTCAAAATATGTCTGTTATGGACGTTAAATGTTTTTAAATAGCTTTGCGTATCATATCATTTCACAGGAGAAATGGAGATCGGAGCATTAATCACACTACAAACAGGATCTCTCGGAGGGGCACGGACAGGTATTACGCGCAAATCCTCTTTTCCAAATTTGCGCACGCTTCAAATGGAAATTCCATCAGAAAACTCCGCCTCATTTATTATTCATCGTCACCTCTTCACCGCGGCTCGGGGAGGTGATGAAAAGCACGGGCCGTTACGTAAGTGTATCATATGGGACTGTAATATATTGCTACGAAAAGCAGTGAACTGGAAAAGACAGGATTTAATGTGGTATCAGTGGCTAAGTCTTCGCTAATTCAATAACATTATGTTGCAGATTTATAAGACAGCCCATCTACAAACACATCAGTGCACCTGGTCCAAACTCATCTGATCACACGGGGAAAAACAACTCGATCGAAAAAGACTAACGCCAGCCCAAATCTGTAGGCTGTGGGCTAAATGCTAGCACACAGTTAGGAAGGCCTGCTGTATTTTAGCTTCTGCAGAACAATCCGTTCATTTTTATGAAGTAACGCCAGGTCAGCAACCTCCAGGGTGACTCGACTTGATTTAGTTGCGCTTAAAATACACATTATGCACCAGGAAACGCATTAGGAAAGTGAAAAAGTTATGTTTCCCACTCAATTAACATGGCACCCATAGTCAGAAAAGTTACGCATTGTGCCTTTAACTTCTTGCTGTTCTTAATCTTATTGGTGTGTCTTGGTTAAATTTTGAGCAGAATGACAGTCTTTAGTGGCCTTTGTTGAAAAAAAAAAAAAAATATATATATATAAAATGAACAATAGGCAATTGACAACCGTGCTTTGGCAATCCTATAATCCTATAAGTGCAGCTTGCTACTAACAACTTTCCACTGTTCTATACATTAGCACGAGTTAGCATTAGCCTCCAAACAACACAAATGATGAAAAACAAGCCTGTTTTCGCAACTGACAACCGCTCGACCACACGTGAGTAACACCAGAGCTTTGTTAGAAAACATTACAGTGTGCAGCAATGTGTTGTGTAGATTGCTACTGTGCTAACAACTGTGCTAACAAACATTTCTCACATCTGACATTATGCTGGACAATATACACCAAAAAAAACAACAGTCTGACAGGAAATGTTTGTTTTGTTTCACCATGAGCACCACAAATACACCTAAATTAATTTGTGAACTTCAGAAAGTGGAGGTTGACGTTAGATAGTGACTCTTAACTGAATGAACATATGCTGCCTCATTAAAATGGATGGGATAGGGTCAGGAGTCAAAACATCTTTGAGATAAGATGGTTGTCCGGTACAATCGGTAGGTTTGCTCAATCCCTCTGAGTCCTAACTTTCCAGTAACAGCAGTGTCTTACCCGAGCAGCACCTTTAGGTAATGGAGGGTGTAAGAATAACTCGTGAGAACATGGCACTAAAAAAAGAGGTTGGTGAGTGGTGCGACTGTTTATGTACGGGTTTATATTTGTCTGCGGCAGTGCCCCTCCGCCCCGTAGGTACCGGGCCGCGTGGAGCCGGGATGGGGGTGTTGATGGAGGCTCTGGCTGCGTGGGCCGGTCCTGTCAGATCTCCGGTCCAGCCCTGGAGACAGCTGGAGGTGTCAGCGCCGCGCCAGCCTCACTTATGCCGCCCCACAAAACTCATGTTTGTGCTCCCAGTGTCTCGCTGTCACAACACAGGCGTACCCTGTCGACACGCGGGCCGTGGGGGCTACCCTGACCCGCAGCCAGGGGGACGCTCCGGGGTTTAAAGAGAGTTTGGTCAAAGTACGTTAGAAAAGTGGGACGTTGTGTCTGAATTTTAAGGGGCGTCACTTTTTTGTTGGAGGGCACGCCACGCCGTCTCCAAATGTTATTGCTTTGCCCTGAATATTCCACAGTATCTAATGACACGTCTCTCTCCATGGAGACGATCAGGTTCACGTAATAAAGGTCAAGTTACAGGTCAGTGGTTTCATTTATAAAGCACTCTTTTTTCAGTAAAATGTGTTTTGCTCTTAGGGCAGTGAGACTTCTGTGAGCATTTTATTCTCTACAAAGCAGGATGTGCGCCGTTAGCATGCTAATGTTGATCAGCCTAAAGCATGGATGTATTAAATCAACTGGATATGGTACGCCCCCTCTGTCTGTGGTCCCAGATTGATTAGTGGCCGTGCGAGGTACTGCAGCCTCTTGGAACCAGCCTTTTTCTAAAATTGCTCATTATATTTGCAGACAGGACTGAATTATTATCAGTATTTAAATAAAATAGAAGGAAAAGTTCTTTTCTACCGTTTCTAAAATCACCGAAATTACCGTTTTTATATGAAGTGACATCACCGCAAACATGTGTGAGTCACGTGAACGAGCGTCGGACGATACAAACTGAAGCTCGTGGAAAAGGCTCGACTAGAGACACCTGTAAGTTGTATTTTATTTCATTTCAGACGCTTCACGTGTGTCTAACATGAAGAACACAATTACAATCACACAAGCTAACGTTAACACAAAAACTTGCAGCTGTGTGGTCGTACACGTCGCTCAAAGCATCATGGGGGATTGTGGTCACGTGGCGCCCTAAAGCAAAGATGGCCGCCTCCGTATCAGGAAGTAAAACAAAGATGGCAGCCTCCATATCAGGAAGTAAAGCAAAGATGTCAGCCTCCGTATCAGGAAGAAAAGCAAAGATGTCAGCCTCCGTATCAGGAAGAAAAGCAAAGATGTCAGCCTCCGTATCAGGAAGAAAAGCAAAGATGTCAGCCTCCGTATCAGGAAGAAAAGCAAAGATGTCAGCCTCCGTATCAGGAAGTAAAGCAAAGATGTCAGCCTCCGTTTCAGGAAGTAAATGCGGAAGTAAGACATTTTTTTGGGGTCATGCGCCAATGAGCTCACTCCATAGGGATAAACAGGGCGGCCATTTTGGATTCATCTTCCAGGTTTTATTATAGTTCTATGGCCTAAAGCTGTGCACTGTCTGCATCACACAGCCGTCTCATTTTAACCCTAAGAGCTGCATTTACAACATATCTGTATTGGGGCAAAACAGATTTGACTTTAATACATGAAACAGCTTATCTTTATGTGCCAAAGGGTTTGTGAGAATAGGTAGAGCAGTCAACATTTAGTGAAACAGCCTCCAGCAGTTGGTGTTGAAGTCATTGTGACATTTGTTAAATATTCATAGATTCTTTCAAATAAGAATTCATTCAAATCATGACAGTGGGGGACACTGGTATTGCAGAAAAGTTTCGATTATTCAGGTTATATGTGGTGCAAAGCAAGGAAAAACATTTGTCATCACAGACGGACAAAACATCCTATAAATTAAATATTTAGAAATAACACATTTAAAACATGAATGTAAACAACATCATAATCACAACTATAAAATCACACATATTTGGCTCACTAGTTGCGTTCACGTTTTAGAATTTGATGATGCCATAATCTCGGTTTGCAAATCTCACTCGGGGAGACTGACTGTTTTAGAAAGAAATTATAAATCTGCAAATGTTGTATAATAATTTATTATTAGATTGGGATCGGCTTCACAAACTTGTCATATCTTATGGCTTTAAATCCGTTTAATGACAACAACCATGCCTTTGGAGTTGAATGTTACCGCTTCTGGAGACTGTGACAAATCAATTAATCAGTCAATCAATAAATAGGGAATAGGACCAGCAGCACGGCACATGTAAACCCCGGTCTGTTACTTCAAAAAGCACAAGTATGTAGCAGTATGTACCCGCTGTGTTCTCCCGTGGGGTGGCACCTGTGACCTCTCTGACCTCAGGCACTTCTTGTTATGCTGTTGTGGTTGTGTCCGTTGTCATATGTCCCTTTTACCTGGCGTCAAAGCCCATGGGTCATGAGTGCGTCACAAAGTGGTACATTCATGTGGTCACTCATTTCCTATTTAGTGCGATCCTTTGAGCAGTTTTTGTGTGGAGCTGTGGCCCTGGGAACGAGTTGCTGTGTTTGTCAAAACTGTTATTTTACATTTTAGATTGAGCAGTCATTGTCCTGTATGTGGTGTTGCAGGCCCTGGAGTGACAGTGAATACAGATCTGTGAAGGGTTTGAATGAAAATTATGTTTTAAATGACACATATTTGGCTACAGTGACTTTTTTGAGCTTTAAACCATGTTCTAACAATGTCCCATCATCAAAAACACACCTGGAGTTGCATTCAGCTTCATTCATGCTGTTTTGAGGAATGTTGGTCTGAAAATCGTCTCCGACCGTCAAAAACACCTCCTGCTGAACTCTCTCGATTCTATAAATGGAACCAAGTGACTGACCATCTATAACAAACCTATGTGTCCTTATATTTAGTTTTGCTGGTGGTATTGATAGCTTACATTTTAATATAGCTTGATAATAAATATAAACACATACAATAAAACAACCAGGCTACCATTACTACTCTCCTCTGAAGTTATTGTACATGATTTCAGATATTTTACTTCCCTCTTTAAAGTGTCAGTGTCCTCCTAATCCCCACACACAGTGGACTCCCAGCGCAGGGTCATGGATTACACAAACGTTAGGACAAGCTTGGCTTGTCGTGTCTGGAGTTCACAGTGTTTGAACGCATATAAAAATAGATCAAATATAGAGACACACAATTGTTTCTTTTTATTATTCAGTAAATCAAAATAGATCAGATTAATGTGAGACACTTCAGGTGAATAGGAACAAATTGTGAATTTAAAGATATCAATTTGAAACTTCTCCTGTAGTTTACTTAAATAAATTTGATCCAATTACAAGTTTTTAAACATGTCATGTTTTCATGTAGAAATAAGGCATTTTATGCGTAAAAATGGCCAAAAACAAATAAACCTGAAAAATGGACAGAACCAGGTTTAATTTTCCCAAATTTATTCTAGGTTCATTTTGTACACATAGTTACAAAAAAATTGACAATGGGGATTTTGGATTTCTCATTTAGTTTTTTAGACTAGATTGGAATTAAAATTGTCCTAAAAATTCAAATTTCACCTCATTTTTTACTTAAAACTTCATTAAAAAACTGTTTTATAATTAGAAATAATAAAAAAAATCCTTCTGTACGTTTCGTCAAAATCTTATGAATCCAACACTGTAGAGTTTGGTGTGTGTGGGATCTACTTTAAGTGGTGATCCTTATGTCCCTAGAGGAGAAAATGCATTTTAAGAAAAGGTATGTATGTCCCAGAGAAATCTATGGATGAAGTGGATTAAATAGAAGAATTCAACATTTTCAACAGCAGATTGGACAAGTTTGTCGTTTCCACATGAAAGCCGATATGATGAGAGAGCAAACTGACCAAAGAACAGTTTTGCCTGTAGTGTCTCACCTTAACTGTAAAGTCTTATTTCAGGACATTTAAACAGTTATAATTCATGAGTCAAACCCTACCATCAATAATTCTTCCATTTCAAAACAGAATTAAAACTACTTACAACACGCAGCCACTCATGGAATTTATAATGGGCCGTGACACGAGCCCAAAGAAAAATTATAGCGCGGCTTACACGGCCCATTTACACTGAAACAATCACTCAGGAGCCTGGTTTCAGATTCACTCAGCCACAGAGCCCACCGTCCAGCTACAAATCAAACACTTTGGAGGACATTTTGGAGACGTCCTAATGGCTTCCAGAAGAGGATGGGACCAGACTAACGCCGTGCCTCTAAAAGTTTATGGTCTGTGTAAAGAGAGGGCACAGTTCAGGCAGAAATCGTATAAAAGAATCGGTTCTGTTTCAAGTCGACACGAGCAAGGCGGAGTGAAGGGTGAGTGAAATATGGCAGAGATAGGGTGAAGCTGCTGTGTGGAAAAGCATGTGTCTCTGTGGCGGGTCAGTCCTGGGCTGGAGGGGAGAACGTGTGACCAAACAACACGCTGTTTGCCAAATGAGTAACGATCTAAAAGAAATAACTAACGAATGGAAAGGCTGGATAGATTAGTAGACATCCAGGCTGTGTCACTTTTGTTTCAAGTGTTTCTCTGTGTTTCTAAAGTCCACACGTTCACCACACTACATCTACTTCTTCACTTTAAGAGCCTTGTCAAGCGTGTTATTTCTAGATTTATGTACTTCTTTACAAGCTCTCAAAGCACAGTTCTGCTGTCATTATTTATTCACCCCATTAGGGCTGAAACAAGTTGACTACCTGACTACTTAACTAATTTTATAATCAAATAAATGTTACACAAACTCCAAAACATGTTAAGTGTCGCTAAGAGAAGAGGTTGTATGGCCCAGATGACATAATGTGTCAATTTAGTGTTTTTGATGAAAAATGTGTTTTACTTTTTCAGCTTCATGGGTCAAATGCCTGCCTCATGCCAGACTGATATGAATTGAGTTCTACACATTTATCAATCTGGAAAGGCTCTCTGAACGTGATCAGAACATTCAACCCAATACTTCGAGTTGAAGGTCGAAGTGTCAGAGCAGCAGAACAAGCCGCGACGCCAAACTAAGCGTTCATTCCCTCCACTTCTGCCCGATGTGCCGTATGTGCTCGTAAAAAAGGCTGTAATTCTGCTAAAATAGTCCGAAGTGAGTCTGTTAGTGTCACCAGGTTTGTTTTGGTTTGTGCTGGCGCTTCACCATTGGCTTCTACTCAAACCATAATACCGCCCTGTGATTGGTTCAGTGGCAGCTCTGGTAGTTCAGGCTCATCAGAAAAGAACCCAACAGCAGACGAATTCTCAAGAGTCTAATTTAGTGAAACAAAAATCATATTAACGGGTCTTTCGTAATCTAAAGGACTATTTGAGAGAGGGTGCACGGTGGCAGAGCGGCTAGTGCTTCTCCCTCCCAATAAGGAGATCATGGGTTTGAATCCCAGACCACCCCAACATCACACGATCTCTCTGGGTGGAGTCTGCATGTCCTCCCCGTGTTACCGTGGGTTCTCTCCGGGTTCTCCGGCTCCTCCCACCGTCCAAATGCATGCATCTGGAGGTTAATTGGCAACTCTAAATTGCCCGTAGTGTATGAATGTGAGAGTGAATGGTTGTCTGTCCTTGTCTCTGTGTCAGCCCTTCGATGAGTTGGCCACTGTCCAGGGTGTACCCCGCCTAAGGCCCAAAGTCACTGGGATAGGCTCCAGTCACCTGTGACCCCGGGAACGGAAATAAGCGGTAGAAAATGAATAATTGAGAGAATAGCTTTATTTTTTGATAGGCACAATAATAATTCGTTATTGTACAGTCTCAAGCCACAGCTGCCCTGGGACAGACTGACAGATCCGTTCCACCAGCTCAGTATAAGTGCAGTATAATCTGAAGCACAGCGGTAGTGATGGATGATTATTTCTATCCAATACCACGGAGTACTGTGGTGCACATTTATGCTCCCTCTGTAGTTCTTCCGTGGATCCTGCTCCATCTGCAGATCCTTGGGCGTGACACCAGCCTGATTTTCTGCCAACTTTTCTTCGCGCTCTCTCCAAAGCCGCGGCACAGAAGCTCTTGACTTTAGTGATGACTTCATAGCTCTTCTCGCGCTCGGCTGGCGGTCAACTCAAGTGGAGAATGAATAGTCTGAGAGGCCTGGAGCGCAGAGTGGTGCATGGAATTTTTACAACGTACACTGTGATAAAATAACTCTGATGCAGGGCTGTTCACAGAATGTTAAAATACAGAGGTCCAGCTGGTTGATAGCTGTCTTACTCCAGGTTCAGTCAACTTTGAGTTTGATATATTCATTCTTTAGTTTTATAAGTCCTTGTTAAGTCCTGGTTTAATCTAGCTAGTCCTGGTTTGGTTCAGTTAAGTCTTATCAGTCCTTGTTAAGTCCTTCTTTTGGTTGAGTAAGTTGTCTCTTTTGATTAATTACATTACATTTTAATAATAAATACCCAAAGCAAACTCCATCGTTGTTGAATATCATTCTTTAACATAAACCTATATTTACAATAAAAGTCTGCATTTTAAAGCTGTGGTACTCAAATGTATTTTTCTAATTTAGGACATTCTGATTACTTTGTGACAAAAAGGCGTCTGTGCTCTGTCTGAATCTATTTATTGATTGCAAACAGTAAAGTAGTAGCCTTATGTGTTAGAGGGATTGACTGAGCGTTAGAACATAATGTGTAGCTTGCGGCTGAAATCTGCCAAATCTGATTCACTTTCCACCTTCTAATATCATCAAAATGTGTCTCTGGAAATGTTTGAGAGAAATACACTTTATTACACTTGCATACCCGCTGGACAACGGACTTCTTCAGGTGTTTTGGACCCTCCTGTGTGTTCCCCTGATCTGAATCCAATAGAGAACCTTTGGGGATGAACGGCAAGGGAAGGTTAAACAAATGGACCATAGTTCCAGACAGTAGACGCCCTTCATGAGGCCGTCTTCTCTCCTTGGAGAACCAATTTTGAAGTGATCAACAATAACAGTGCTGCTACTCATTACTGATTTTACTGTTTCAGTAAAATGTTAACTCTTTTAACTTTTTTTTTTTTTTTTTGTCTCACTCTCATTCCTTGTTGCTTTTTGAAACTCTATTTGGAGCAAACCATGCAAAATGTGACTTTTGCCATTTATTCAACTGGTCTTACACTTTTAATCAGGACTGTATAAAACCCTGCGCATATAATGTTTACTGATTTTGACAATTCAAATGATGTAATCTTGATGAAATAGTGAAAAAATGTGCACTCTAACTAATGTGAAGCTGTTGTATGTGGTATCAGGCTAATTCACACGTCAACATAATAAACACCCAGAAATCATTGGTTAAAACATTAGTTTGCAATAATGCAAACTCTGTTTTTGAAATTAATTTGTGATCATTTTCCTCTTCAAACCACTCTCTCTCACTTGTATAACGGATGATAGAATGGCCAGTACACAATTTTAATAAAGATTTTGAATCGTTCGATGACGGTTAAATCTTTCCCCAAATGAAAACATAAATCAACCGCCTTGTCTCCACGGACATGTAAATGCTTCGTCTGGAATGTTCCACAGAACAGCATTAAAGTTATTTATTTTGCATTTATTGAATTACACATGCTTTTATTGGCTCAAAAATAGCTGGAAAAGGACATAATCCTAAGCGGATCGCCTCTCCACAGAGCGTCTCTCATCTTTGAACTTCAGTATATTACATTTCTATTACATTATATTACATTACATTTTTATTATAACTTTGTGTTACTGTAATGGAGGGATTATGAGGACAAAGATCCTTCACACAGTACATGTCAAATGCAAATTTTGATCTGACAATGTCAAATGTGAAACAATGTGAAATAAAAAGAGAGAAAAGAAAGAAAAAGAAAAAACCATATGAAAAAGACATGGGTGAGGTTTTGGGCTGTGTTCTTGGAGATGTTTGAAAGTGTGGCTTCTTGTCGTAACACACATTCAGGCGTTCAAACCACACTCAGCGTACGCCCATAAAATAAAATCATTATGAATATTTCAGAAATTGCACAAGTAGCACTTTGAAGGCAGCACAAGATGACTACACCATTATTTACACTTAATATGTCAATCACTGTGCGCTGAGAGGCCTGTGGTGAACGTTTAGAAACCACACCATATCAGAGTGTGCCAGTGCATATTTAAGCTCTGCTGCAGCCAGCCTCTGACTCATGCCTTCTGCACTGCTGCTCAAAAGATGCACAAGGAGGGCTGGAGGGAGATGGGTCCAAAGCTCTATTTTAAGAATCTATGAATTTCAGTTTCTTCAGGTGCTCAGGTTTCTCCGTGAGAGACCTTCAGACACTCTATGACGGCGGGCTTCTCCGCGCTCAGTTGCTTCTCATGAGCAGCTGACGTCACCCAAACAAAATGCATCTTCAGAAATACAAATCAAGTCATACCCCAGTACTTTTCAATCATGAGGCCGATCTCAGCGATTCAGAAAAAGACATTTAGTGGTTCCAAGTTTGGCTATGTAATATTTTAGTTGTTGGCGTGAGTGCTGTGACAGACTCATGCTTTGATTTGCTAACTCTGTCAGTTCATCATATAAGTAATCGATTAATCGCAACTAATCGATTATAGAAATGGTTGTCAACTAATTGGTGATCACATAATCGTTAACTGGTCTGTACACAGGCTCCAAAACGTGCCGTGTGCTGAGAGATGAGGGTTTATTATTCAGACAGAAGAGGAATCACACAAAAATGACACAGGAAATTAGCACATTTTTGATTAAAACACCTTTTTGTTCATAAATATTACACCAGGACAGCCTCAAACGGCTTCACTTCAGCTTTATCTGTGTAAAATGTATTCATATTCTAATACACATTCTCATACAATACTCATATTCTAAACAAGTAATCATTTAATCGAAAGAATAACCACTAGACTGATCGATTACTAAAATATTCGTTAGATGCAGCCCTTCATACAAGTTACCATCAGTTGAGATGTGGCGGTTTATCATATATCTTTATATCTGCTTTTTGCTGTCTTGTTTTCACCTGAGTCTGCAATATATTGTCCAAATATCATCAAAAGTGTTTGAAAGGTGAGTCTCTCTCTGAGTAGCATCATATCTAAATCAATTTTATATTTGTTCTAAATTAGGGCCAAACCAGGTTTAAAAATAGAATAAAACAGGTCTAAAATGAGACTAAACCATGGATAATGTAGTTTTACATAATGATTAACCCAAAGGAAGACAAAAAAACATGAAATGATTTGTCTCTAAATATCACAAATGCTCCAACTGCAGAGGGCCCTGCATACCACCAGTGGTACATGTACCACAGTTTGACAAACACTACCTTAGAGGGTTTGGTGGTCCACTTACATCGAAGTACTCCGGATGTGTCGTATCCTGCTCCAACATCATAATGAAACACATACAGATTATTGTTACCTTCTTGAAGCTTATGATAGAAAAGGAAATCATTTTGTGACATTTTTAAATACGATCACTGTATATAAAGTAATGTACAGCCTAAACATAGGCAGTGTTGTTGGGAAGTAACTAAAACTGGATTGAAAATTTGTATTCAGAAAACAGTAAATGAATGATGTTACAATTTCTCTTGATTAGGAGGTATTCATTCTTTCTTAAACATAATGGAATACAGAAACAAAGAGAAAGTGTCAGCAGTCAC
Source organism: Rhinogobius similis (assembly GCA_019453435.1). Classification (NCBI taxonomy): domain Eukaryota; kingdom Metazoa; phylum Chordata; class Actinopteri; order Gobiiformes; family Gobiidae; genus Rhinogobius; species Rhinogobius similis. The sequence goes on along the minus strand of CM033630.1, from coordinate 39,273,773 downwards.
CTCCAGTCTTTTTCTCTAAACCCTGCAAATCAAGTTAGAAATCTGGGAGTAATAATGGACTCACTTGACCTTTGACTGCCACATCAAATCAATAACATCAACAACCTTTTACCACCTAAAAACATTGTCAAAATCAAAGGTATAACCAGACTTGGAGAGACTTATCCATGCATTTGTCTCCAGTAGGTTGGACTACTGTAACGCAAATATTCTTTTTACAAATACATTTCAAAGTATTCTTCCCAGCACTGAACAGACCGTGCTGACAGGAGAACGTCTGTTTGCCTACTGTAAGATGTGCTCCAAAAGGCTTCAAAGCAGGACTGCACCATATTTAATCTTTGCTCCGCTTCTTTCAGGCCGTACAGATTTGATGAAAACATAATTGACTGCTACAACACGCTGACTTGTGTGGCGCTTGTTCCGTGTTGGAGGGTGAGGAAAGCAAAAGGAATGCCTTCGGATTTGATTTGGGGAAAAGCGCTGATGTGGTGTTAAACTTCGGCAGTCAACGCGGCGGAGCAGCAGAGGGGTAATGATGGTAGCCTTGACATGGTTGGCAGACGGATTCTTGTGGTCGTCAGGCAGCGTTACACAGGCAGTTCCCAGCTTCCTTTTGCCAAGAGCTTTCCAACTGCACTTGCATTTTGTGATTCCTGTACTGGTGTTTACGACTTTATATTTGACTGGTGGAGAAATGTGTGCTGCTCCAATGATTCTGAATTGTGATTCTTAGTAGAAGGGGTAGTAGTAGTAGTAGTAGTTGTAGTAGTAGTAGTATTTGTCTTTGTATTTGTTTTTAGAAGATTAGGGCTATTCAACTGAAGGCCCGGGGGCCAAATCAGGCCCACCAAGGGTTATAATCCGGCCCTCAATCCATCTTTTAAAATGTAGCAAATATTTTATCTCTTGTTATTGGTTTAGTCTTGGTTTAGTCTTGGTTTAGTCCTAGTTTAGGCCTAGTTTAGTCCTGGTTTAGGCCTAATTTAGTCCTGGTTCAGCTCTGGTTGAGCCCTGGTTTTGTCCTGGTTCAGCTCTGGTTTAGTCCTGGTTTAATCCTGGTTTAGTCCTGGTTCAGTTATGCATATGTTAAGGCCTTTTATAAAGCGCTGAGCACGTTTTGGTCCCGAGGACAAAAGCATCTGAAAAACCGGGCCCTCTGTAAAATAAAGTTGAATAGCCCTGTCATAGATGGTTTCAAACAAACATATCTGTTTTGGAGTCTCAGTTGGTTGTGCAGGAATGAAGACATAATCAGTACTTAGAAGTGATGTGTGTCTGTAGTTATAGTCCCAAACTGAATTTTGCTTTCATTAAGAATAATAATACTCACAATACAACATGGAGTTAAATGGAGGGAGAATATATCCAATTATAAAACAATGAGTGTCTGTGTTGTCAGGGCCTTAGCTACTCAACACATGTTAAGAGTAGGAAAAGACCTGAGCTTAGGAAATGAGCCCTCTGAGAGCAGTGAACCTCCAGGCCTAAATACTAGTCTATAGTCATAAAGTCACTAGCTCATTGTCTATGCAAATCATTTGAGAACCTTTTGACCTGCTTGGCTTTTGTACAAATGAGAGGGATGATTCTGTGCTTTAAGCCTCTTAGTGACAGGAGGACTGGCCCACAGCCAGAGTTTATGACTGATGGAGGGGCTTGTCTCCTCAGCTGCCCCTGTACCCAGGGAGAGAACAAGCTAAAGATGTCCACGCCAAATATAGAAGGCTATTTCTCACCCACACTTGATGGATCACCCAAAGCCAAACTATGTACAGTGTCTAAAGAAGTAACAATGTAGCATACTCCTGCAGTCACTGCACCTTCTTTCATCTTTGGTCTGAATCAGGGCCAGCTGCTCCCCATGATGTGCTGGGGTTCCCACAGTGTGAATCTGAAGAAAGAAAGAAACGTACAACTTCATTAAAATTGTAGCATACAAACCTGTGGGTAATATAGCTGTATGTTATGGGTAAGGAAGAGCTACGTTCTACTCTCACGGTCATGAAATCTGGGTTCTTATCAAAAGGAGAAGATTCTGGATTCCATGGTGGGACAGGGGGAGTGAGCAGCTCCATTACCTGGAACGAGTCGAGCTGCTGCTCCAGCATATTGTGCGGAGCTTGGGGACTTGGGCAACTGTGTAAGTTGTCTCATGGCCCGCTGGGCAGAGACCTTAGGAAACTTTCATACTCTCAGCTGGGAGGGCCTCCTGTGGATGGATGGGCATGTCTGTAAGATACTTGGGAGTAATTGGCAGCACATTCACATGCAGCTGAAGACTTTGGGCGACCATGACACTAACTCATCCCCTGCCCTGTATTTGTGCGGCAACTACAAAAAAGGCTGGTTTCATCAACTCACTTATAAAGAACAGTCTGGTTACAGGAAGAGAGGGGCTGGTTACAGGAAGAGAGGGGCTGGTTACAGGAAGAGAGGGGCTGGTTACAGGAAGAGAGAGGGGCTGGTTACAGGGAGAGAGAGGGGCTGGTTACAGGGAGAGAGGGGCTGGTTACAGGAAGAGAGGGGCTGGTTACAGGGAGAGAGGGGCTGGTTACAGGGAGAGAGAGGGGCTGGTTACAGGGAGAGAGGGGCTGGTTACAGGGAGAGAGGGGCTGGTTACAGGGAGAGAGGGGCTGGTTACAGGAAGAGAGGGGCTGGTTACAGGAAGAGAGAGGGGCTGGTTACAGGGAGAGAGAGGGGCTGGTTACAGGGAGAGAGGAGCTGGTTACAGGGAGAGAGGGGCTGGTTACAGGGAGAGAGGGGCTGGTTACAGGGAGAGAGAGGGGCTGGTTACATGTGGAGCAGGGCTGGTTACAGGGAGAGAGGGGCTGGTTACAGGGAGAGAGAGGGGCTGGTTACATGTGGAGCAGGGCTGGTTACAGGGAGAGAGGGGCTGGTTACAGGGAGAGAGGGGCTGGTTACAGGGAGAGAGGGGCTGGTTACATGTGGAGCGGGGCTGGTTACAGGTGGACATGGGTCAGGTTACAAGATGTTACATGAGGGGAGGGGCAAATTACAGGATGCTACAGGAGGAGCGGGGTTGGTTACAGGAGGGGAGGGGCCGGTTGCAGGAGGAGCGGGGCCGGTTCCAGGACGTTACAGGAGGAGCGCTGATAGTTGCAGGAGAAGCAGGGCTGGCAGTGTTTCTGTGCAAGGTCGTCTACTGTACTTACACTTTTTATACCATCTTTAGCCCGTTTGTGTTCTTTGGAGCTGAGTCCAACCAGATGTTTCTCTTTGAGCCACTGAAAGTGATAGCTCATGACGCAGTATCATTTTTCACCGTTGTATCACCCCGCTCCACTCAACACCCACATAATGGCTCACTCTGCCAGCGGAATCAATAGCTATTCTACTGTAATCTACTCAGAACGCTTTGCTCGCAGGCGGGCATGTGCAAAGTGTCTGAAAATGATCTTTCACTAGAGAAGTCTGTGTGGGAGGATTTGGCTGTGAGTTGGGAAAATGCAAATGAAAAGAGGCAGAGATCAATATGATTTTGAATCAAACAACATAAGGGTAATTCTGGCTGTCTGTTTGCTGCAGGCTGAATGACTGCTGAGCGAGCGGGAGGTCTGCTTTTCCCTCTCTTTCCATGTTCCTTCTGCTTTATATCCATGCTCTACACAACATGGATACACTGCAGACAGAGGCATTGATTCTTCTATAGTAATTAACCTTGTAATTTTAATGAGAACCTATTGTTGTAGTTCAGACCATAAAGATCGCATCGAAACTTTTCCAACCACTAACCATAGATCAATGTCGAGCCCAGAGGCAGATCAAAAATGGCTCAAAGAATACTTTTCTCCCCGTGACTTCCCACTCCCACTGTTCTGAAGGCCCCTGTGGTATGTTTGTATCTTTTCAACGCTATGGATTTATAGACGCCTGCCGCTTGTAAATCATATCGAAATCAAGCATCCGCGCGCTCCGAATCTCCAGCGGGAGCCAAAAATACTTTCTTTCCAGGAGACTCCATTGTCTTGCGTTAAATCAAGAAGCGCGTCTGCTCAGTGAAGTTCAAAGCCTTTTCCAATGCAACAATACCAGCCAGACTCCGACAGATGGGCAGCAGTGGCCGGGATCTGTGCCCTATAGCAGGAGCACTGTGACCTTCTATAAATACTCGCCATGAGCAGTCTTCAAACAATGCTGCTGCGCAAGTGGCCTGTGTCGCGGCGTGTCCATCAGGGTCTAGGCCTCGTGCTCTCATCTGTACCTGTCATCTTCTGTTGCTCTTTCTGCTTCTGCCGTTTCAACAACACTGGACTGAACATTCCACCGTGAAACCTGAAGCAAATACTTGTATGATGTTGTGTGATTTAGACTCTTGGTGCAGCGTCATTCATCAGCCTGGCAGACAGCGTCTTCTTATTTTCAAATGCCCAGACATAAGTGATCATGGCGAGATGGTAAACAGGTTTGGTCAATCGGAATCAAGATGAATTGTAATAGATTGCCTGCACATAGCATATACAATGTCTGTGGTGTAAAACTGAGTTGGAGGCCAGATGAAAACAGAGCTCAGGATATAATGTCAAAACTTCAATGCATTAGCAAAAAAAAATGTGGAAAAGTAAATCAAAAGAGCTGTGGAATAACCCAGTTGCTGGGTAATTACTGGTACATACATTTGTCACTCTGTGGTATAAATATGTTTGAATGACCTCTGTTTAATATTTAGATTCTTAAAATCTCGGTTGATTTAACATTGGGCATACTTAAAAAGAGTTGGAGTCACATTCTTGAATTTGAAGATGTCATTCAAATTTCATTTTGAAACATGTGCCATTGCTATAGGTTGTGTTCATGGGACATCACAACAGTTCGTACACTTTCAAGAATGTGATGATGTCATAACTTCAGATGGAGCAAAGGCCACTTTTCCCTATTGATGCATAGACTAAAGTCACAAATGTTGAACCTGATGATTTCTCTCAGTGACTACACTAAAGAACTCACTGTAACAAAAATCTGCATTTTAAAGGTGCTGTACCTGATTTTTATTGTTTTGAAACGTGAAAAACAGGAGTTTGTTTTAAGCTCTTTACACGTGTGGCGCACCTTCCTAATGCAGTCCCAGCATCCTAAATATTCACCTTTAGGTGCACATTTCACAAATCTCTGAGCCCAGAGAGTCACAGAAAAGCAAACAAAACATCAGCATGTTAACAGCGCACTTCCTGCTTTCTCAGAAAGGGCTGTGGTCTCATTTTCACCCGAGTAGATGCTCTTACATTATGTCTGTACAGCGGCGAAACAGATTTTACTTTATTACATGCAAAAAATTGGGCACATGAACTACTGTTTTTCATGTTTGAAAACTGTAAAAATCATGTACAGCCCCTTTAACAATATTCAATTTAACTGCCTTCCATTTAGTACAGCTAGAGGGCAGCTAAAATGAATATTGTTAAAATGCAGATTTTTGTGCTAACACAATGAGTTCTTAGGTCTAGTCTCTAAGAGAAATCATCAGGGTCAATATTTGTGAATTTACTTTTGAGATATATCATGGCAACGTCCAATAAAATCAATAGAAAAACGTGGCTCTTGCTCTGAGGTTATGACATCATCACATACTAGGACGTGAACGGGACCTAATGATTCTAGAATTTGATGATGTCATACTCCCAGATGGGGGGCAAGAGCCAGTTTTTCCCATTAATTACACTGAACTTTGGCATTAATGTTCAAACTGTAAATTCACAAAACCTCAACCTGATTTCTGAAACTACACACAAATAACTTGCTGTATTACATCAAAAAGTAACATTTTAACAACATTTATTTTAACAGCCCGCCATTTGTATTAAATATTATTGGCCCATAGAATGCTGTGATGTCATCTGAAAACTCAGCAATTGGGATTTTTTGTCATTTCATATTTAAATTCCACTTCACTCAGTTACTTCATATCAACTCCATGCCTGTCACAATTAAATGTTGAGTTTAAGCTTAACCCCACATGTACAAATCATATGGTAAACATTGGCTCATCAGCACTTATACACAAGTCCCTTCTTCTCTGTTATACACCTCAAAATATATTTATTTTTATTTGCTTTTTACATTGCTGAATGTTAGCATAATCCTTGATGTTCTCGAGCAAACCATTCCATAACTTGATGCCACTGACTGACTGCCTGATCAGCCAAGACACGCATTGACAATACTTTACGAAAAACGTTTTGGTCTGGAATCATATCCTGTCTCCCCAATTTTAAATGCGTGATTGACAGGTGCATTAACCAATCAGAGAACCGTTCATGTCTAAACAAACGTGGCGGCTTATGAGGAAAAAGAGGGAAATAAATACCACAGAGGACGGCACAGGTTTTTGCAGCGACAACAAGTGACGTGCAAAACTCTAGTTTAAGTTTACTGTAAGTCTGGGGTTAAAGAAGTTATACATTTTGTTCTGAATGTTATGAGAATATTGGATCCTCATTTGAGAGACACAAAGTAACTTCTGTGGTTGGACCGTCCCAAATTAGGACAGTTTTCGGTAACGCCTTAGATTAAGGTTCCTTAGTAAACTATTTATAATGCATTAATAAGAACTTTTTATGCATTTATAAGCACTTATAAGGCATTTACAAGCATTTATTAGCGTGATAATTGAAAATAATGTATAATGCAGCTCATTGATGCTCTGTACGTGTGGTTTATTCACTCAAACATGTTTTGGCTGATGGATTATAAACATGTATAAGGCATTATAAGTGCATAAACAAACTATTAGTGCTTATTAACATTTTATAAACAGTTAACTAAGGAACCTTAATCTAAAGCGTTACCCAGTTTTCAAACGGCCTTTATGATCTGACCATTCTGCGTTTGAATGAAATGTTAGCTCAATGATTGATACATTGAAGTAAAACCTTCATTGTGCTTTAGTCAAAGTGTTAATTGTCATCATTTTACATATAGCACAGATGCTTACACTGTAAAAACCTTGCTGTGGATATTAAAGTAACTGCCTATGAATTTCTCCTGTGATTGGTCAGTTTTCCCATTAAAGACTCTAATAGCATACAACAGTAGCCGATATCTCAATTTTTCAGTACTTTACCGTAGCAGCCAGTTAGTTCCCAGAATCCTTTGTCAATCCCAGTAACAAAAAGCAAATTACAATATTACGCTGTTCTTTTGCTATAATGTATTGCATGGCAAATACTGCAATCCTTCACGGTGTAAATCTATGGACAATTTACTGTTTTGAAAGAAATGTGCAGACTTATAATTGACAAATGTTGAACCTTCTCATTATTTTTTACAGACTGGTTCCACAAACTCGTCATAGTCCATTTTTAAACTGATTTTAACTGACAACAATCACGTCTCTGGTGTTGATAAACGTACCTATGGCGAAATTTTCTTTTCAACTTCCATCATTTTGATGTTTTGTCCGGGTTGTCATAAAGAAATTCCCTAATCGCAAATGCTAGAACTGGAGGCATTTCTGAATCACAAGGTTCTTATCAACTTACCGTCATCTAGGTTTGAAATAGCGGGCAGTTAGCCAAGGTATGCTAATTACGGCATTACTCTTAAATGCAAAGTGGGCACCGCTGCTATTCCCAACAACATTTTGGATTAACATGGAGCAAATGGATGAAATAACTCTTAAAGTGCTGGTTCACATCTTGCCGTTGCATTTGATTGTGAATAAGAGAACTCCATCTCCACTATTTTGATCTGGCACGGTTCAGCCAAATGTCAGTGTCGCAGATAGGACACAACGCAGCAAGTGCTTTTTGAAATGGTATTTATAGGTCGTTCTATTGGGGCTGAGACTGTATCGTGCAATGGTTTTATCAGGTAGCACCAACAGGCTGCGGCTTAAATGCACCTTTTAGGCTTAGTGTAAATCATGGCATAAAGAAACTTAGCAAAGGTTTAGGGCCGCAACCAAAAAGGGGGCCCACATGTTCTGGTGAGCTGTCTCCAGACAAGAAAGAGAAGATAAACACAGGTTAAAATGTAAAATGAAAAACATTCAAATAGGTAACTGGATAAACTGAATCTAAAATGCACCTGAATACGTTCAAATTTTCTTGGGGAGGACCCCCAAACCCCCCTTTAATATGCTATTTCTAACCGTTAAAGGAAAAATGCAAATGATGATGAATGTGCCCTGCTCCACTAGCTATCCTGAATAACTTTTTACCCCCAAGCCACATGATTTCTTGTCTTTATTTTATTATATTCCTGTGTCAAATCAATTTATTTAAACAGTCAGTTTGGTGGGCCACAAACACAGTCTTGTTTAGGGCCTCCAAACAACTGTCTTCAATCATGAAACCCAGTACTGGCAGCAGAAAGAGAATTAAGTAAACCTAGCCAAACCGGCAAACAGATGAATTTCCAAATGTTCCTTAGTCAATCAGGACGAGTAAAGCAGTTTGAAGTTTGAAATATTTGGCTGTAATTTGGGAACATCCTCAAAATGCTAGATCGGATTTATTTCTCGTATAGAGTTTATTTGTTGATACCTTCTGAAAACATTCATTACATTTTAAACTCGAAAATGTGTGCTTCTCTCTGTGGATAGCACACACGCCTGCTGTGTGGACAGGTCGCAGTGTTGCGAGTTTGAATCCAGCACATATTTCTTCTACCATATAGTTCAGAAACTTTTAAAATGTTTAAGAAAGAGTTTAAGAAAAAAAAAATGCAATAACTTTTTGGACATAAAATATTCATGTTATGAGTAACATATTTGGTAAAATATCTATGAGCAGTGAGTGGAAACTAATTTTACAAATACTGAAATTACTGAAACTGTGTAGATTGTTTGGATGATTGTACTTTTTTTTAACCTGTAACTGTTCCCATGTACTTGTAATTGTCCCCTCTGAAGCCAGGACTCCCTGAAAAAGGACATTCTATATCTCAGTGGGACTTTCCTGGTTAATAAAATAAAATAATTGTACAATTCTAGCATGTAATTGTAATTTATCACATTTCATATCAATATGAGCACTGATTACAATACAAGTCCTAATTGTCCCAAAGCATGTCTCACCACTGTTTACGCTACAAACTCAAAAAACATGGTCTGCTCTGATTGGCCAGAGCTCAGATAGTTCGCAATCAAGTTTGTAAAACATATCGATCTAAAATTCTACCAAAACTAGAAACAGGCACATCATTTGTTTAATTTTTACTTTTACCTAAGTACAGTTTTGGCAGCGATATTTGTGGACCTACTTGAATACCTTATGATTTCCATTAGATTTCAAGTTATGTTTTAATAGTTAAATTCTGTTCAAAGTGCACACTTACCATCATTTCAGAGCGCTAACATTTGAGGAAAGACAGAAATTAGACTCATATGCAGTTTTACAGAGGTTTAAACTGCTGGGTTAGCAGAAGACAGGAAATGTTGTTTGCTAGGGACATAAATAATCAGTCTTTGCAGTTTGCTAACTGCACACATTGGGAATTTGTGCTTAATTAGGATATATGCAGCCCTAGTCATGGGCATAGTTACCACAACTGCTGGTTAGCCTCCATCTATGAGAAAAGAAACAGTACAGTTTTATAGGTGGAAAAATGAATGGGAAATGTACTTTTGGCACAGCGGGTGAAGTGGGCGGGACTGTTGAGCTACAAAGACACATATCAGAAAACAATCCTTTTCTGATATCTTACCTGTCAGTTAATTGGTGTTTGTTTGTTTGAAAATGAAAATGGCCTGCTGCACAAGGCTGGTTTAAGAGCTGACATGTCTGGTGATGGGGTTTAAAAATAAGCATCAATGTGAATGAAATGAACCAAAAACATATTATTAATCCAGCTTTATTTACAAGGTGCTACAACATGGTTTAAATCTCCAAATTAAACCATCTTCTTGTTGCTTTCTTTTATGTTCAGCAAACTGACTGCACAATGTTTTCATGAAATATGAATCAAATATTTGTCATCCACATTTGGGATTTTAATTAAAAGCAGTTACCATAAATTTGCCCATGCATGTGACCCCGCCCTGGAGCTGTAGCCTCTCTGTCTCTGCGCTGAAAATTTCAAGAAACTTCAAGAGAAAAGGAATCTGCTCTCTAATAACCTTTGTGTCTCCGTTGGATAAGTTCTCCTGATGTTCTTTCGACACCTTAAATTTAGCCCCGCGCTCTAATCCCCGGCATTGTTTTGTCATTTGGCAGCAATGTGAGACATGTTATGTGCAGGCATAGCACTGTAGTTGGGAGAGGGATGAGCCAACGCCAATAGAATCAAAGGTATCGGGTGTCGGGCGCACTTGAGAACGGCCAATCAAAGTCAAGAAAACAAATCAAAAGACAAATGAACCCAACTGGTGCAAGGAGGTGCATGTAGAGCTGTGTACGCCGGCTTACGAGAGCTCAGGCAAGAATTTAGTGGAGGCTCCGGAGACCTATTAACATAACAGTAAATATTATGTTTTGCCTAGAAGTTTAATTTGAAATATGCTTTTTAAATCAAGTCGTTTTTAAGTTTAATCTTTCTGTAGGGTGTGAACAAACGGGTGCATTCTAAAGGCTGGTGCCGTTCCATACGTTGGCGAAAATGCATTTAGAATGGGAGAGTTAGCATTAGCCTCCGAAGATCACAAACTATGAAAACCCAGGACTGCTTTGGCGACTGGACTCCGTGGGCCAAGTCAGTGTTTATCAAGTCTCAAGTCTTTTACCAACAAGAGTTTCAAGTCCTTTCAAGTCATTTTAACAAATGATGAGTCACCACTAATGTTGCATTTATTTTTTTGTTATTGGTCATTCATTAAAAACCTAATCCAATCTAACTATCAACTGGAAAGAGGAGCGTTTGCTAAACATATTCTTTTTTTAGGAGAAGCCGCAAGTTGTCTCAAGTCACACGGTTTTAAGTCAAGTCCCGAGTCACTGGCCTTCTAGTACAAGTCAAGTCACTGCCACACAAGTACATGTTAATTCTTGAGTCACTGCCCTACAAGTCACTGCCCTACAAGTCACTGCCCTACAAGTCCAAGTTAAGTCTTGAGTCACTGCCCTACAAGTCACTGACCTACAAATCCATGTTAAGTCTTGAGTCACTGTCCTACAAGTCCAAGTCAGGTCACTAGTCACTGCCCTACAAGTCCAAGTTAGGTCTTGAATAACTGCCATAAAAGTCCAAGTCAAATCATAAGCCACTGACCTTCAAGTCCAAGTGAAGTCTCAAGTCATCCCAATAATGACTCGAGACTGACCTGAGTCCAAGTCACGACATCAAAATCAGAATGACTTTTATTCATCCCCAAGAGGAAATCATTTTTGTTCCAGACGTCAGAGGCTGATTAGGTATCGTTACAGCAGTTAGTGCAGTTCAGCGGAGTTTACTGATGTAGTGACACAACAACAGCGTGTGATTGGGTGAAATATGAACATTTCTTCCTCAGGTTGGAGGGAAAATACTCAACCCACTGTAAAAATGCATGTAGGCTCTGCATTCAGTGATGTTAGACACATTTTAGACAGTTTAGACCAGGGGTATCCAAACTTTTTCCATCGAGGGCCGCATATTGAAATATAGACCAAGCGGAGGGCCACAAATCAATCATGAAACAAGCTGCATTTATGTGATGTTTGAAGAGCCACCACATCTACATTCAGTCTCAATGTCAATGTCAGGTCTGTATTGCAGCAAAAATGATAGTTATTTAGGTTAGAATTGTATAAAATCTGAAATTTGCTGTAAAAAGTACTTCTCAGGACAATGTGGGCCACTTCACCAGGAAGACTAAGGGCCAAGAAAAATTGGTCTTGCCTGGTTTAGACAAAGGTATTGATGAAAAATTGTTAACCAAAATGTATAGAATGGAAACATAATACTGTGCCTGCATCTTTTAGCACATAAATGTTGTCATTTTGGTGTTTAAATTTAGATACAAATTTACTTAGTTTTATGTTGTTTTTTTTTAACATTCACAGCTTTACCTTGAAAAACATGCTCCCTTACTGTGAGCGGGCCTGCCTTCCACTAAATGTTAAGTCTTAAACAAACAGTAAAAACCACTTAAAGTAAGATACATATACGTCATTTTAACTCAAGTGAACTCAACTCCATGTCTCGCAGACGTATCCACGAATGGAACTCTCCGTTGCCAGCTCCCATGGCCGCGCCGCCCTGCTAAAACAATGCCGTGTTGGATTACATTTGTTTTCACACATGTTAATCTGGGCTTGTAAAACTAACACAAGCGCCCATAAGGAGGTGTGCCGGCGGTGGAATTCCTCCGCGTTTGTCAGTGCCTGGGCCGGACTCGGGCAAATTAATGAAGTCTGTAATGCGTTATCAAAGAGCGACACCGGATATGTGTGGAAGTGGGGGGTACCACCTGTTTATGGCCAGTTCACACACACATCACACACTCGGGACCCCCCCAAAACGCAGGTGCCCCCTTCAGTTTCCCCCGTTTCCCCTCAACGGCAGGACGACAGGTGGATAGACATTTTTTATGATGTCTGCTTCGGGAATATGAGACAGTGGAGCGTGGCAGGACCAAAAGACAGACACACGGTTTTATGTTGGGTATAAAATTCAACACCTTTTGCACAGGGAACGGTCAGTCTCCTATAGTTTAATTAACATTCTATAAATCCATCAGCGGGACCAGTCTAGACGTGATATTGGAGCGAGCAGTCATGCACAAGGACGCACTGGACAGTGAGACATGTTTTATTACCAAAGTGGGCTAGCATTGTATTCAAGAAAGACTCAAGTAGAAGTACAAAGTAGAGATCCAATGGTAAGAAAGAGTACGCTAGACTAAGAATGAACTGGGGAAGATAGACCTGCTAATAAACAAAGCTTAAAATGTTGATCAGAAGGAGCGGCGCAAGAAACACAGAAGTTCAAATTATCTAATATTGTCGACATAAAGCTTTGGTCACTTGTAGATTTACTCACAGTGACAAGAGGGACCAAAAGAGTACATTTTCTCTTCCGAATATATTACTTAAGTAGAAGTAAAAGTGTAGGGTCTGAAAGTGTTGGGGAAACTCGGGTGACACTTGCAAAGTCTTCACAGAAAGAAGAATCGAACGCAGAACTTGCTGTGAAACAAAAGTGCCAACCAATGTGTCTCCCTGATTACCCTTGCTAGGCTGGGGCAGTGGGGGGTGTGGCTCTATAATATGACCTGAATAAAGCACGCCCCTTCTGTCCAGTAGCGAGTTCTGAAACAATCATTGGCATTCGCGATCTCCAACACACACACAAAAAAAATTGGCTACCAGTAAAGTGATAAAGTAGCTATATGTCTAATGATTGATTTTAGAGACCTATATAAATTACTTTGGTAGACCAACACTAGGAATATGTATTTACTACTGCATTTGAAGGGTGCTACGCCTTGTTCAGACCATTGTATCAATTTAAACATTTTCCCCACATCATCCCCAAGTCATTATTTTTCGTGGGAATCCCAGCCCCAAGTAGGGAACCACCACTACAGAAAACCAAAGTGTTTTTTGTGAAATCAAACACCTTTGTGCGACCTACAGGTTTCACAAAGGTCTGTTTTCTGAGGGGTTCTTCTCTAGAGAGGTCGTGCTTTTTCAGTCACGACCCCTGAACAAAAAGGGACAGAGTTGCCTTATGCCTAATGTAAAACATTTTTTTAGAGAAAATAACCTTGAAAAATGACTGTGGTGGACCAACAAATAAGAATCCACATTTACTGCATTAAAGGGTGTTGAGTCTTGTAGACATTTTCAGTTTTACCCACATCACCTGGGGATCCCCGGAAATAATATCGCCATCATCATGGGGGACCCCAGGATGCTCACTTTTTATTTTATTTTTTTATCGTCAACGCGCCTTACAGTTAGCTTTGCTCTAGGGCCGCTCTGGCTGTTGTGCTGTTCAGTCAGAACTGGTTATGCAGTGCACGTTTCTGTTGTCACACAGGACCAGTGTTGAGGAAGTAAAGTGGAAGAAAACATCTTTTTGGCCTCATAGGTCACTGAGCATTCATCATCAGGTCTCATTATACATTTCCATGCAGCAATGTCACAGTGGGTAAACATTAGCTCATAACCAGTAAGCAGGTTGTCTGAATCCTTTACAATTATTTTAATTATTGAGGAGTTGAGTAAAATGGGGGGTGCACGGTTCGAATCCCACTTCTGCCTCTCATGGAGTAGTTGAGTGGTCAGATCCTGACCCGCAGGTCTCTCTGGTGGTGCGATTTCAGCTCCTTCAGATGAATAATGCCGTTGTGTCTCTCTGGGTTCTCCGGACACTTAACCCACCTCAAAGCCCCCATGACTGTGTAGGTTAACTGCTCTAAATTGCACTGGTGTATGAATGTGTGAGTGGATGGGTGACTGGTTCCTTGATGTAAAGCGCTTTGAGTGCCTTAAAAAAGGTAGAAAAGCGCTATATAAATGTGACCATTTATTTACCATTTAAACATTAGCTCATAACCAGTAAGCAGTTTGTTTGAATACAATTATTTTAATTATTGCCCACTGCAGTCACACTGTTGTGGTTAGGTGCTGTCCGGCATACAAATCTGCCAACATCTCTCTGCAAATAGGTCATTCTACTAGTCTTACCATTCCTAACCTTGGAATCAACCCTTTTTTATTGACACTGTTTTCTTGCCAATCCAAGTCCACCAAAAAACAGAAGATGTGGAACACTTTGCTGAACTGCCAAACTAAAGGTATCACTCCTTAAAACATTTGGAAGAAAGTGGATGAGTTTCCACTTTGCATGCGATGGAAAAAAATCACAAATTTGTCCTGACGCGCCGCTTATGAACACTCACTTAGCCAGCAGCTCTAAACTGACTGCTAATCTGTAGAATATCAGGGAGTTATTTGCGCTGCTTGGAACGTTAGCTGCTTTTTAGTCCCAGGAAACACGTGCCTGTTACTTGATGAGCCGGGCTTAGAAGGTGAATTTGCTCCTTCTACTGTATCATCCTGAGAGCAGAGCAGGTCCATTAAATCCAGTAAATCAAACCCACGCAATGGTACATTTGGAAAACCTAAAAACAACAATGTGATAGTAAATTGTTACCGCGTTTTTTTTTTAGTGACCGGCTACAAACTTGTGTAAAAAAGGAAGAGAAAAGTCATTGCACAACGCGCCTCCTTCTTTTCCTTGGTGGTAGCTGTAAGAGCCCACCTTTACTGATGGAAAGGAAATCCCAGTTTTGAGTCCAGGGCCTTTACACGTGGAGTTTGCACGTTTGACGGAAACTTTCAACCCAAAACATGTACATCAAGGCATTTGGAGGCCCGAAACACGATTTTGGTTGTGGCCCACAAACACACACTGTTTAAATGACTGAATATAACAATGGAATATAAAATGAAGAAGGTCTGGAGAGAAAAAGGGTTTCAGGATTTTTCAGTGGACGATGCCACATTTATCAGCATTTACATTTTTCTTTTCCTTTTTACAGTTAGGAATAAACAATTGCAAAGGGGGATTTGAGGGTCTTCCCCCAAGAAAATCTGAATAAATGACCTGTCGTGTCCTGTATTCAAGTGGAATTAAGATGTAATGCTCTTCCTGGCAACGTACAAAACTTATTTAAAAGTCGAGAGGGGAAGTATCCGCTGAGAGGAGTGAACAATTTTAAAGTAAACACCAAACGGACAACAAGAAGACGTTTTTGTGTGTCTGTGTGCGGCGTAAAACTATGGAACTGTCTTGGGGAACAGCACAAACAATACAAAAGTGCAGGAGATAGGCCTGCCTTTCACCGAGAATGGAAAATTGTGATCTTTGACGTCAGTTTCAGGCACAGCAGCAGTAACAATGGGTCTCTCATGTCCAGACAGAAGAAGAAGAAGGAGAGGACGTGGCTGGGAGGAAAAGGGGAGCTCCTCTGGCAGTTGGAACATCTGTGGCTGATTCAACTGCATACATTAAAGTGTTAAAATCTGACACATTTCACTAAAACATGATTATATTTAAGATTTGACTAAACATTTTGACTATTTGTCACCAGTTTTCATAAAGATTTTAATGTTACTTCCTGGTTGAACATGAGGGGCAAATATGACAAAATTAGAGCTAATTCCACACCTGTTACCTAGCAACCATTTTGAAAACAAGGGCCAAAATCCATTTAAATTACACAACAGTTATGACAAATAATAATTACCGATAACAACTTTATTTTGTTGAATGACCTTTTAAACCAGGGGTCTCAAACTCATTTTGAGATGGGGCCGAATTTAGAAAATCAGAGATGGTCGGGGCCCGCAACAGAGACAGACTTTCCACAAAATCTATATATAGGAACTTTTGGATGCCAGAAGTTTTACAAATTAGGGCATATTTGTTATATTTCAGAATTTAGAAATGATAATATCTTATAAGCCACAAACTAGCTTCAAACTATGTGTTTTAGTAATAAGCTCATGTTGGTATTAATTTAGTATATATTACCAAGCCCAATAATTACTGATACATGAGCGAGGCCATTTGTAATACAAAATAAAAATCATCTCAGGGGCCTCCATAAAGCCGCATGTTTGAGATACCTGGTTTAAACTGTCAGAAAATGGTGTCAGTTGTCTGTGAATTGTCTTAGTATTTTCACTGACACGTCTCTTTTTGATGACATCACAGAGGGATTCCATTTTAGAACTCAGCACTACTTCCTGTCATTTTAAACTTTTATTTTTCAAAATTTCACAAATGATAAACTATGATAAATATTTACCACAGGTGCCCTCCCACCAAATTAAATCAAAAAATGAGAAAAACAAGTGCAGTATTTTCCCTTCACAGGTCAGTACTCCTGTGTAAATGTTGTGTTGTGATACGATTATGAGACTGAGAAAGAGACGTATCATCACATTATCCTAGACCCAGGACTGTGGTCAGAGTGTGTACAGCAAGAAGATTTCACGATTAGTACTGCGTTTCCAAATTTCAGTGAATTTTGTTGTGAAATGCCAAACTAAACATGCTTAAGTGCTACTATGTATTGTTACGTGCAATAAAACCACTGGGTGCAAATTCTAGTAATAGTGAATGAAAAAATGTATGATAGCAACCACATTTATAAATCATATAGTTTGCACCTGGGGCCCAGAATTTGGTCAGACGACAATTGGTAACACTTTATGATAACTGCAAGTATTTCTGCCTTAGTAAACATGAACAAATGAACAAAGACTTATTTCACAGGGAACAAAATAGTTCTAACCCCAAGTCCTAACATAACCATAACCTTAATTAAGTAGTTACTAATCCTGAATCATGTTAAATAAACTCTTTGTTCATTATCTTATGTGTTTGTTCATGCTTTATTAAGGCCCAATCATTACCCAGTTATTTTATCAGTCCAGTTCATTGGTTCAGTTTGGTTGTCTATATATTATTATTATATACTTTTTTGGTACCACTTTATAATAACTACACCTTATTTTGCCTTAACAAAGCATGAACAAAGACTTATTTCATACTGAACAAATAGTTGATTAAGCCTGATTCAGAATTAGTAACTACTTAATTAAGGTTTGGGTTAGGGCTGAGAATTTGGGTTGGAGTATTAGTTACTAAGCATGAATCATTCTTAATAAATTCTTTGTTCACTATGAATTAAAGGGCCTATGACAGGTTGGACTACTCATTTCACTTAAATGCAGTTCCAATAAATATATTTCAAATTTTGCTAAAACACTTTACAAATTTTCTTCCGCTTTAGCAATTTGTGAGTCTTTTTGTTTTACTTCCTGGTTGTAAATGATGACATCACACTAGGACATTACCTAGCAACCACACTGTAAACTGGGCCAAATCCATCTAATGTCACAGATGTTTTTTAAATTGATAAATATAAATACATGTGAACACCTTTTTGGTTGAATTAATGAAAAAGGGTCAAAAAAAGTAGTCTCTTTTGTGTAAATGATGCATAATCTTTGTCTCCCCAGTGTGATGTCATCAATTCGTTTACTTCCTGTAACTTTCTACAGATTTTTCAACTTTTCTTCACAAATGGCCACTTGATTGTTGTGAAACTATCATTTATACTTACAACAGGTATTAATACACCAAATAAAGACAAAATTAGAAAATAGTGAAAACCTATCATGGGCACTTTAAGTCTTTACTCATGCTGTACTAAGGCGGGAATAAGTGGAGTTGTTATAAAGTGTTCCCTTTTTTTTCTTCCCCTTCTGCCAAAATCATGCTCCAAATGTGAAAGTGATAATGTAATAAGGCTAATAATCATCTATGTGTAGAAGTAAAACAATGGCTGTCTTTAGTCATTAATAAAAGTATTTCAATGGTCAAAATACCTTCGATATGAAGCAATTCTGGCTTGGAACAGAACTAAACCATGACCAAACAAGATAATCCAGAACAAAACCAGGACTAGAACTGATGTGAACCTTACACAGTAGACTTTTGGAGTTGTCTGATGAATAATAGATTTTGTGTCAAATATAAAACGACGCTCACAAACAGACGCTGACCTCTAGAGCATTCAGCTGTTGTAACAAATAGATAAAGGCACAGATCATGGCCCTTTACGTTTGGTGTTATTCATTTTCTTTGGGCACCTGTTGGCCCGTGACACTAATGTCCCTCGTCCCACACCGTCCATCAGGCTGATGGGAACTCACATATCTGCTGCAACATGTGAATCTGAGCGCACAATCTGATGGTATCTCAGACGGGAGTCAAAAATAAAAGTGCTAATGTGAAATAGATGGACAAGAAGGTAAACGTTAAGAGATAATATTGCAGAGTACACGTAGTCTCGGCCAAAGCAAACTTCAACAGCAAACTCTGGGCTCCACCAACAGGAATCAATCAAAATACAGCTTTCAGTGAACTGATTATGGGGAAACAGTGTTATAACAATGATGAGACCTCATTAAAGGTGATTTTCCCCTTTAAACTTGAACCAAAATTGGAATAAAACTCTTAACTGGAACAAAACTTGAACAGGGTCATACCACGTCTTGCATGAGGACTAAAGTGGTGTCAAATCAAGATAAAACCAGGAAAAGTGCAAAGACACCCATCGTTTTTTAAAATTTCTTTCTCCACAGTGTCTCCACAGTCTTCACCCCACCCCCCAACTATTTTTAGTCAAACTGAATAAATCAAAACTTTAACACTGCTTTCAAGTCACTTTTCAGCGCTGGACCCTCACGGTGCTGCTAGAACTGCACAGACCATTAAGAACACGGCCATTACAGACCCCTACATCAGCAGCTATGGTCTACCTGATACTGTGGACTCATTACGACGGTGAGAAGGCTGTGAATCGCTGGAACACAGATAACACTTTTGTATATTTACGTGAATAAATCAGGACAAAGCTCAGAGAGCTCACGTCACGTGACAGAATAAAACATATGGAGGTGTTTGAGCAGATTCTGCAAGAATAAGAGTGATATAGGATTGAAAAGTATGTTAAAGAATGCATTGGTTAATATTGTCATACTTCTATCATCTCTTTTTATTTTGTTTTTATATATATTCTATATTCCATTTTATTCCATTTATTCCATCGCAGGTCAACACAGTGAGCCAGTAATGTGGTCATAAAGGCATTTTCATTTCTTCTGCCAGATGAAGGCTGATAATATAATTGTAATCAAAATAGTCATTTGTATTATGTATGTTTTGGAAATTAGTCTGAAAGTGCATGCATCAAATACTTCATAATTACTGATAGGACTAATTACTTCATAATCACAATTTGGATGATCACAATTAGAAAACCATAAAAACGAATGCTGCGTTCCATTTTGGCTGATTTGAGTACTTTCCTTGGTTTGTATTACGTGTATGGCTTGTCACTGTACATGAACTGTAAACATAATATCACCACTGGAACAAAGAAACTCAGAGAAAACATCACTCCGAGGTCTGAGGTCCAACACCTGAGGACAAATAACAGAACTGTTCTGGATTAAATTGAAATATAATTACAATTTGTCAGAAGAAGATGTAGATATAATTATAGTATTTCTGCTACAGTGACTTTTTTGAGCTTTATACCACATTCTAACAATGTCCCATCATCAAACATACTTGGAGTTGCATTCAGCTGCATTCACACTGTTTTGAGGAATGTTTATTAGAAAATCCTCTCCCTCTCAGCGTCAAACACACTTCCTGCTCAACTCCCTCGATCAGTGACAGTTTCATGTGTCACTTATCCGAGAATCGTCTGCTGTTTTAAAGGACAAATATTATGCAAAATTGACTTTTTTGAGCTTTTAGCCTAGTTCTAACATTTTTCTGTCATTTAGCTTGATTCATGTTTGTTTGATGATGCTGGTTTGAAAATCCTCTCTCCAACACTGTGTTCTGAACTCCTTCGATGTGTGACTGTACATTTCTTCCGTCTAATCACAATAACTGCAACGTCGTAAGATCCAGATTTGTATAAGCATTTTATTTTTGTTCTAAAACATGGCATATCAAACTGAAGACCCTCAAGAGCAGGTTTAAAGGTTAATAACGATATGAAAAATGCATAATATTTTTCTTTAAACTCCTTAAATAATCGCCAGACTAAGTATTACTGCTGTCTAAATACGATAACTGCTACTGCTAGGCTAATCGTGCTAACATAATTAAATTGTGTATAGAACAAAGCGCCATCTACTGGCTGGATGCACTCAGTGTCATTGCACACAGCAGTGATTTCCTTTCATTTAGTCAATAATAAACTTTTTTTTGTTTCATAACATGAGACGACACATTTAAGGTACTAAAGAGCATGATTAAAGGCTAATAACAATATGAAAAATTCATTATATTTTTGCTTTAAAAAATTTGCATATGATGTAGTTTTTATGAGTCTTTAATGAAACTGGGAAAATTCATTTTAGATCTGTATAACATCAACATTTTTCAGTAAAAAGTGCTACTTTTGGTTATTTAGCCAATTTATCAGAAGTCTGAGGGCCAACAACAATTCGTCTGAAGGCTGCATTTGGCACCCGGGCCACAGTTTGGACAGCCCTTGTCTAGTTATTAAAGTGGTACCAGATATTTTTTCAGCCTTACAACGACTGCTTATTTTGGTATCCAGTAGACCCAAACTTCGAGATCAAACACTTGTCAATAATCCGCTGATGATTTTCTTGAAGCCCGGCGGTGATCCTCCTTGCGCCTAATCCTGCCGCCTGGACAAAGCCGCCGATGGAACTGCCAAGGTCATCAGTCAGTGGCGTCCGTTGTAACTCTTGTTTTCCAGCTAAGCCTTCCAAACGCCTCCCAACTGCTGTGTACTTTCCATGCCTGTGAACCGTGGAGCGTGCGCCAACTCTCGGGGCTCATCGTGTCACCCCGTCCTATATCCAGCGCCGCACCAATTTGCCGGACACAAGTGCTAATCATTTACTGTCCGCTCGGGCCCGAGGAGAGTCAGATCAAAGTTAAGTGTGATCGTAGCGGGAATGTTGCCCTCTGGGATATTTAAAGGCTCTCCTTGCTAACTATGTGTCTTTGGGACTTGATTGGAGATTAGCGCCGTTTTCATTTTGGTGACTGCACTTTCCTGGAATAAGCAGATGCATAGGGGGCGCTGTCGGACGCTAAAGGGTCACAAAAGCTGAGCGAAGTTTTTTTTGTGTTTAGAACTACCTTTTGGGCACATTTGCAATCAGTATTTTACGTTTGCCGGCTTGAAATCTTGTAGGTACGGCAAGTAAAAAAGCCATCGTTGCTAGCAGAGGGTTTTTATTTATTTATTAACCTTTATTTAACCAGAACCCACTGAGATCGAAACCTCTTCTTCAAGGGTGACCTGCAAAGTGGAAAATACAAGAGCGTAACACGAATTCCAAAAACATATTCACATTTTAAGAGAATTTTGAGAAATTAAGACAAACTCTTCATCAAAGGCACTGAC
This sequence comes from Rhinogobius similis, assembly GCA_019453435.1. Classification (NCBI taxonomy): domain Eukaryota; kingdom Metazoa; phylum Chordata; class Actinopteri; order Gobiiformes; family Gobiidae; genus Rhinogobius; species Rhinogobius similis. Next base: position 39,251,905 of record CM033630.1, on the reverse strand, counting down.
AAGTTTTGAAAGAATCACGCTCTTTGTTTTTCAAACTTGAGCGAAAACGTCTGACGGAGACCAATTCACTCCGATTGGAGAGAATTCCAGGCTTTGGGAAAAAGGCATCTTTCTCCAGTCAGTTCTCACTCGTGGGACAGACAAGATAAACATATGACGTGAGCGCAGGCCACGCAAGTAAGGTACAGGGTTCAACAATGCAGCGTCCAACTTCAGTGTTAATAGAAACATTTTGGATTGTAATGATCTAAATGGGTTTCTAAATGTGTTCGTATTCAGGAGCACTTCTACCTGTGGCCCATCCTCTGTTGTTGTGAAATAAATTGATTTGATCTGATTTGACTTCCTGGATTGCCACCTAATGAAGTCAATTTAGCGGAAATCAAATCTTTATTGGGTTGAATGAATGTAAAATAACATGTAATACTCTCTAATACCTACACTTCTAAGAGACTTTAACCATGAACAAATACGTAAATTGTAATAAACACATAATTAATTCAGAATTATTCAGGCTTAGTAATTAATACCGCAATTAAGTAGTTACTAAGCCTGAATCATTCTCAACTTAATACACTTTGTACAGTAAGAAAAGGTCTTTGTTCATGCTTTAATAAGGCTAATTAAGGTGTAGTTATTACTGCATTCTGACAAAGATGTTACCATAAGACATCATCTTATTTATTATCTGATATAAATTAAAAAAACAAAGGTATTCTACTGAAAATGCAAAATGAATATCCTCAATCTACCAACCCACATATTTACCAATTTCACTCTGAACAAACTTGATGCGTGACCTTCGGGAAATAGTTGAGGGCTGGAATCACACCCCCAAAGCTGCGGTGTTAGCAACAACATAAGTGCAACGCCTTTAACCAGTGCGCCACCAGAGAGTGCGAACTATTGTAATTTATTACCAATGTCTTACTTATGAACCTAACTACCAACTAATTGACTTACTATTTGAAGTATTAACTATCTTATTTACTAATCTAACTAACTGACTTGGCCACAGCTGCTTGCCATTGCCCAGTCCTGTCAGCTCTTAGAGGCTAAGCAGGAGGGGCCTGGTCAGTGCTTGGATGGGAGACCGCTGGAACACCAGGGGCCACAGGGGGGCGCTGGAGGAGGAAATGTGTCTTTAGGCAAGACACTTCACCACATTGCCTTGTATGAAAATTGTGCATGCAAGAATGATTGGTGGTGGGAGGGGCCATTGGAGCAGTTTGGCAGCCTCGCTTCTGTCAGTCTGCCCCAGGGCAGCTGTGGCTACAACAAAAGTAGCTTACTGCCATCGAGTGTGGAGTGAACGAATAATACAATGTGAAACGTCTTTGAGTGTCCAGAAAAGCACTATATAAGTCTTTATTATTCTTACTTAGTAACTTAAACTAAGAACCAAGTCACATTTTGATCTTCAAGTGCGTATGACAGGTTTTCATGATTTTCTAATTTTGACTTAATTTGGTGTATTAATAACAGTTGTACATATACATTTTAGTTTTACACCAATCAAGCAGCCATTTGTGGAGAAAAGTTGAAAAATACATTGAAAATTACAGGAAGTAAACAAACTGATGACATCACACTGGGGAAACAAAGGTTATGCATAATTTACACAAAAGAAACAACTTTTTTGATCCTTTAAACATTGATTCAACAGAATAAAGGTGTTTGTGTGTATTTGTAATTGTAAAATAAAAAAATCTGTGACGTTGAATGAGTTTTGGCCCCGTGTCCAGGATGGTTGCTAGGTAATTTCCTAGTGTGATGTCATCATTTACAACCAGGAAGTAAAACAAAAAAACTGCCAAACTGTATAAAATTTGTATTTCTTGTAAGTATTTTAAGAAAATTTGAAATATATTTATCTTAACTGCATTTTTGTCAAATGAGCAGTTCAACCTGTCATAGACACCTTAAGTCCGTGTGGTGGCTTCAAATGTATGTGTTTGTGCTTTGTAATATTTCCTGGCGCTGACCCGAAAATAACTCTCCTAAGAAACACTGGCTTTCTTCTTTTTTCTTTTTTAATTTGGCGACATGAAATGTTTTTGCATGTGATTGTACTTCCTTATTTCAACAAAAAGGAAGGGGATAAAGAAAAAAAAAAAAGCTTTTTGCGTCTACTGGCAGTGTATTTTCACAAGAGACCTGCAGGGGGAGCTCTGTCGCAGTTAAAGCAGAATTACTTAATTCTGCTTTAACTGCTAATCATAACACTTTTTCCTACAAACTAACTTACTAACTTAAGTACTAACTAATTAACTTAAAAGGGAAGTTAGTAAGTTGGTGAAGTTATTAAACAAGTTAATTAATAGTCAAACAGTAAGTTGAATACTATCTTACTTCTTAACTACTAACTAATTTACTCACTGTTCAAACTATTAACTAACTTGTTTACTAACTTAAAGGCACTGTACCTAATTTTAACTGTTATATAAAACAGAACTAGTTCATGCACCAGTTTTTTGCATGCAATGAAGTAAAAATTGTATTGCCCCACTGACCACAGCTTTTTCTCAGTGACTATTTACAGAGCATTTTATTGTCCGAGAAGCAGGAAGTGCATCGTTAGCATACTAATGATTGTTAACTTTACCCGGGACGGCAAAACTCTCTCTGGGCTCAGAGAAAAGTGCTTATAAACTAACGGTGGTGAATGTTTAGGATGCTGGGACCAAACTAGTTCTGGTTCTGTTTTTCAAGCTTCAAAACAAAAATCAGGTACAGCCCCTTTAACTACCAACTACTTACTATTTTAACTGCCAACTTACTAACTTAACTACTAACTAATGTATTTTTAATTGTAACTATTAACTAACATGAACTTTTTTTGTTATATAAACTATATTGTTTGGTATTTCAGTTGCATTTGAAATCTTGTTGCTTTTTCAAGGATTATCTAAGTGTTTCCGAGAATGCCAAAGCGGGGACCCCCGAGAACCACCTAAAAACACCAGGCCCCCAGAATGGTAGAAACCCCCTGAATGTAATCACCCTTGCACCTTTTTGGGGGCTCCGAATCGTACCATCGGGGCCAAGCGCAGGGTCCAGCGGCTATTTTTGGGACCGTATGGCGCGGGGTGGTCTGCAGAGAGTGGGCCTTGTTTTATAACGAGATCACGCTCTAAAAATACGGCGCGAGTGCAGTGTGTGTGTGAAAGTGAGATGGTCGCACAAGTGAGTGTTGAAATCTGACAACGTGTCGGGTTTCTCCACGTACAGTGCCACTTTGACAGGAGAATAAGTTACCGATAATTAATTTTCCACATATTTATCTTGGTCTGCTATGTGAGAGGCTAATGTGTTTCCTATGGAGCGGTGGACTCAGCATAAAGGCATGGTCGTGTTTATACATTGCTGCGTAATCTGGCTATTTCACACACGCATATCATTTACAGAAAGAGTAAACAGGTCTTTTTTTAAGTATTTCAACGCCAGCGCTTCCATCTTAATCAGGATAATATAACAGGTTGTCTTTAAGAGCTTTCTGAAAGTACGTATGACTTTTGGAATTTTCACTTTGTTCGGTCGGAGTTTTCTGGAGCATGGAGTTCTAAAAGATATTGATGACATCACACTGGCTACCACTGATTTTCCATCCCATTCAGAGTAGTTTCAAAGGATCTTGGGAGTAAAATTTGATCTGAAACTTTACTTCAAATTGAATATCTTTAAAGGACACATGTTCTGCTACAGTGACTTTTTTGAGCTTTTAACCATGTTCTAACAATGTTCTATCATCAAAAACATACCTAGAGTTGCGTTTAGCTGCCATTTTGAGGAATTTTGGTATGAAAATCCTCTCCAACCATCAAAAGCACTTCCTGTTGAACTCCCTTGATCGCTGATGTTTTTTCAGATCATTCACGTCACTTAACCGAGAATCCTCTGCCGCTTTAAGTCCTTAAATCATCGTCTTAAAGTGCTAGCATAACTAAATTGTGCAGAAACGTATTGCAAACATATAGTGCATAGTAAACTTTTTCTTTTCTCATAATTTAAGGTAATGTAGCTTTCCAAGAACCAGTGGATCTGAACCTGGACTTTATCAGTTAAATTAGGGCTAAATGAGAGGTTGTAGGTAACATTTAACATAAAGGATGACAAAAACATTAGAGCTGGGGCACCATTCAAAAGTATTTACATCAGTCTAACTCGTCCCAGCTCTTTTGTGTTCACATGTGTAAGTCCTCAGGTGTGTGCATGGCTTTAGAGCTGCTTTTTCAGACGACAAAGTGAAGCGGGGATGGACCACCCAAGCACAGCCAATCAGAGCACAGCTTAATGCTCCTACTTCCTGGTAGACAAAAACTGTAATTCTTTATCATTAGCTGCAGATACGTGTGGTTTAAATTGTTTTTTTTCACAAAGTGCTGCTTTTAAGCATACTCTTTTGGGGAAATCACAGAATTCACTCATTTACAAAAAAAACCATGAAAAATAGTTTATATGGCTGTTATATCGACTTAAGGTGAGACACTACAGACAAATAAGAAAAAAATCTTTTTGAAACTTTTCCTGTTGTTTACTCACATAAATGTAAGAAAAAAAATATTGTAAGTTTTTCATCATGTCATATTTTCTGATTTAAATAAATAATTTTATGTGTAAAAACTGCCAAAATGTCACATATTTGGGCCATATAAATCTGAAAAATTTACAGAGCCAGGTTTAAATTTCTTGGTTCATTTTGTACACTTTTTAGATAGAAAAAAACTTAACAAATTCAATTTTGCCCTCTTTTTTTTTTTTTTTTTTTTTTTTTAATTAAAACTTCAATAAATCAGTTTTAAATTTGATATCAAAAATCCTTCTGCATGTTTCATCAAAATCTTGTTGAGTCCAGATTGTACAGTTTGGTGTAGGATCTACGTTAAGGCTGATCTTTATGTCCCGAGGGAGAAAAATGCATTTTAAGAAAACGTCCTTTGAAGTTACAATGTCCCAGAGAAATCTATGGATGAAGTGGATTCAATGGAAGAATAAAACATTTTAAGAGCAGATTGTGTCAATATGTTGAGAGAGCAAACTGACCAAAAAACAAAAGAAAACAAAAAATTGAAAAATAAAAAAAGAGTTTTGCCTGTAGTGTCTCGCCTTACCGTCCTTTTAACTGTCAACAATCACGTCTTTCCATGTGATATTTATGGTGAGAGAGAAGATGTCGAACGTTTTTGTTTCATGTAGATAGTGCCAGTAATTATAGAGAACCATAAACCAACAAATCTGAAAGTTCGTGAAAGTTCCACAGCGCATTCTACCACAGAATTCTGACTTGTCTCCATCATTTAAACTGTAGGCATTCTAGAATCTATTAAAGGCCCTGTACCTCAATTTTATTATTTTGAAACAGAACAAATTCATGTTCAAATCTTTACATCAGTCACATGTATCACTCACTTTCCTAATGCAGTCCCAGCTTCCTAAATATTCCATGTGATGAGTTTAGAGCCCAGAGTGTCACATATCTTCATGGAAAAAGCTAACAAACATTAGCATACTAACCGCGCACTTCCTGATTTTCTGGTAGGATACAGCGCTCTATAGATGACTTTATTACATGCAAAAAAAACGTGAACATGGACTAGTTCTGTTTTTCCCATTTCACAACAGTAAAAATCCGGTGCAGGCCCTTTAATTAAACATACAGACGGGCTGTGGAGCATTCCAGGCAAACATGCAGCATCTCCAGGGAGACCAGGAGTTGGTGGTTTATTTCTTATCCTCTTCATAATTAAAGTGAAAGTTCAATACCTTCTCCGTCAGCACAAATAAACTATGGTAAAAAAAACAACAACAACAATCAATCAATTAAAATTATGAAGCGTAATCTGTGGCGGTGTTCAAATTCAAACACACCGGACCAACTGTTGTCAGTTGAATCAACCGAATCTGTGGCTATAAACTCAAACAAAAATTGATAAGCTACGACATTGTGGGTTTTCTGTGTTTGTTTAAAAAAACAAACAGTAAATTGCCCATGCCTGCCTTCTGATACGATATAGTTTAATTCTAGATAAACACAACTTGCAGCTCAAATAAGTTACAAACGTAATTCTACATGAAGTAAATCAGCTCTTTGCGCTTCAGAGCCATGTTTTAGTGTTTGCTGTTCCGTCTCGTCTCCCACATGTTTAAGTAATCCTGCACATTTCATCGGTGAAGCTGCAGAGAACATTGTATATGATAGAACGTTATATATGATAGACCTATGACTGGTTTGGATCAAATAAAATCAAATGTGGGCATGTGGTTCGCTGTGACTACAAAGCTGCCCTTCAGACAATCGAGGGCTCAGTATCAAAAGAGTGTGAGTGGTATTTGGGCAAAACGAAGTCATTCAAGAAAGCATATGAGGCCTACTCAGTGCCAGCCTATTACAATCACTTTGACAAAACACAACCGCGATGATACAAAAGAAAGACAAAGAAAGAAACATTCGTAAATGGCTTGTTGTTGCCAAAAAAAAAGGGTCTTTAGTTTCTAAATGTTTTAAGTTTTGACAATGTTGACACGCTCTTGACCTGTTACCAAAGAAGGGTTAAAGGCGTGAAGCAGATCTTGAACCATTGGTGATTAGATTTGAATAAATGGTACCACTTTATAATAACACGCCTTAAATACCTTAAAAAAAGACAAAGACTTAATTCATAATGAACAAATTGTCTATTGAGAATGATTCAGACTGACACCGAGTTATGCTTAAAGTACTATTTAAAGGGGCTGTACCTTTTTTATCGTCTTTAAACATGAAAAACAGAACTAGTTCACTTTAAACTCTTTGCAATAGTCCATGTTCTGCTCACTTATCTAATACATCCAGCATCTTATACCGTCATGACTTTATAAGCACTTTTACCACTCTGTGAGGTCAGAGCTAGTGTTGTTCTGACCTCTAGCATGCTACCGGTGCACTTCCTGCTTGATGGAGAATAAAACGCTCTATTATTAGACGCAAACAGCACTTGGCTTTTACACATCTGTACTGACCGACAAAACTGTTTATTTTATTACATGAACAAATTGGGTACAGCCCCTTTAATAAATAATCTATTTGAACATCATGAATTAACTTTATTCACATTATTCCGGAAGTTGCCGTACGCACCGCCATCTTTTTTGGGTTGTATTAGTTTACACGGGGCAGACGAGCTCAACTCAAAAGAAGACGTGGACTAAAAAGCCGTTTTCAGGCCCCAGGATGTCGGTGCAGTGTGACACGTTGTTGCTCGTGTACGTTAAACATTTTAGACAAATCAATCTACTTTACATATAGGAGCGAGACTTTAAACCGCAAGTGCACACTACAGGAGTGTGGATCTGTGGCAAAACCGGAATAAAGTGAATTAAGGCCAATGAAAGTGTTTCAGACTTACTTGTCAGTCCCGTCTACCTCTCTCTCACTCTCATGTTGAACCATGACAGAGAAACAGCTGGTCACAGACAGTTGTTTCCACCTGGTTCTCATCCAACAACGACGCTAATAGGATAAAATGGTCTGTCTGTGGCAGTTGCTTCCTTATGGCTCTCATCCAACAAAATGCAATGCTCTGAATAGACAGACTGTGACTCTGAAGAGACTGGACGAAATTAAAAGTAGAAAACGTTAAAACTTTTGGCTTATAAGCAACTTTTATACACACAAAGCAAAAATTACACAATATATTTTCACAATAACGCTAACACGGTCTAGCATGCTAACAGCGCACTTTCTGGTTCGCAGACGATAAAATACTTGATGCAAACAGCACACTTAGAATAGATCTGTACTAGGGTCAGACAAATCTTACTTTATTACATGAAAAAGAAAGACAAACAAGAGAAAAACAAAAACGGGTACAGCCCCTTTAAAGAAAAGTCAAGTCAAAGTTGGAAATAGTTCTGCCTCTCATGTGAAGTAAATGACAACATAACTACATTTGCACAATCAGCTTTTTCATACAACGCAATAAAAGAATGGAACCATCTCCCAAGTGAAATAAAAAATCAAGCAAACTATGTTTCATTTTCCAAAGAACTCAAACAATGGCTACTGACTAATCAAACCTGTGAACACTGATATACTTCTTCTGTTCTCAATGACTGTGTGGATATGTTTGTACTAAGCCTGTGCTTTTTACTAATGTGTGTGTGTGTGTGTGTGTGTGTGTGTGTGTGTGTGTGTGTGTGTGTGTGTGTGTGTGTGTGTGTGTGTGTGTGTGTGTGTGTGTGTGCGTGCGTGCGTGCGTGCGTGCGTGCGTGCGTGCGTGCGTGCGTGCGTGTGTGTGTGTGTGTGTGTGAGATACTGAGTGAGAAATTGTTCTATATTAATTACTACGTTTAATTGTTAAACTGCACTGTGACTGCTATTGAAATATGAATAACTGTTTTATATTACTTTGCACTGTGTAACTTATTTTTGTACTCCAGGGACTGCAGATGGAAATTAGCTGTTTAGCTACAATCTGGTGCAGATCATCTCTGTCTTACGAGCATAATTTCTCTGTACACTGTCCCTTCAAATAAAGACTAAACTAAACTAAACTAAACTAAACTTTCAATTTCGATGGGTTGCATTGATAAAACAGCAATATTTCTCTCCATCGAAAACCTTGGGACGTCGATGGAAACTACAAACCAACTTTCCACCAACTCTAGCCATTGATTTCCTCAGGTTTACTATTACCAGCACGTTCTAGAACTTAAGTCAACAAGAAAGATGGTCGTCCAAATGTGCGCGGAACAGCTGGTCAGGTTGAGCGCTGTGAAGGTTATGATCACACTGAGTGATTTCTATCTCCACACTGGGCCTCTTGCTGTGGCCCCGGGCCCCTGAGTGCCGCCCTCAGACAGCTGGGGCCGGGCTCTCGTTTCACTGGCTGCTTCGTCATTACTTCCATTCACTCCACTACGCATTACTGCCACTGGTCCGTTTGCCACGCTCTACATGTTTCTCATTGTGTGACCTATTTTTATAGCACAAAAAAAGTTGTTTTAACCTTAAAATATATACCTTTAGAATTCTTTCAAACGTTCATGTTAAATTAAAAAGTTATCATTCTTGAATTTCAAGACTTTCAAGGCTGCACGGTTTGGGAACAATATCTAATTGCGATTTTTCTGGTCAGTTTTCGATTGTGATTGGATTTGTGATTTAGGTTTTAATAGTTTCTGTTCAAAGTTCACATTTTAAACCCGTCCAGGAGAATTGACAGCTGACAACTGACAAACTAATAAAAGTTGTTTGTACGGCTCTAAACTGTACGGTTAGCAGTTTTTACGCAGAATTAAACAGGAGAAAATTAGAGCGCTTCAAAAATGTCAGCCTTTGTGATTTGCACGTGTCCATTCACGCTGTAGTACCACGAGACCAGTCGTAGACTTTAAAATCTGTTAAACTAGTTCCCACATTGTTAATATTCACGTGCATTCATTTTAAGGTGCGTGCACAGCTTTAGAACAGCTTTTTTCAGACAGAAAAGTTAAACTGGGGTGGTTTGCCCAAGCACAGCCAATAAGAGCACTGCTGTCAGCTCTTAGTTCCTGGTTCAGGAGAAATATAATGCTCTTTACTATCCACAGACCGTCTACTTTTGTCAATAAATGCTGCTTTTACAAGATAATAGTTGGTGGAAAACACAAAATGTACTAATTTAACAAAAACATCAGGTATCCAGACTTTAAAACTTTAACTTAAATTTCAAATTGATTGTGATTAATTGTGCAGCCCAAGCTCGGCCTTAAAGAACAAAATGCCAAAAATCACGTTTTGTTGTTGTAAACTGTTTACATGGGTCTTTTATTGTTATATCTACACACTTCTTGCATTATTTTGACATTTTTGTGCAAACTTGTGAAAAAACGGACTTTAGTTTCTGAAACACTTCCTGTAGCGCCCCCTTGACGTTTCTGTGGTCATTACATTTGAATTTCACAGTAGAAGGTTCACTTCCACCGTTCACATGGCACGTCCCAGGCTTCCAGGGGCACGGGTCACGCCTGCACCTCTGACCCAACCACGCAGCACCCTCTGTGCACTCAGAGCGGAGGAGAGCAGTGTTACTGTTGTTCTTCAGGTTGTGAACATTTAGCATCAAGATTTGCTGTCACATTTGTGTCACATTTGCCTCCGCTCCACCTGCGCTGAGCACTGCCCACTTTGTCCCATTTTCCAAATTTTGATTATAGGCGGAGAAAGTTCAGAAACTGCAATTTAGTGTTTAAGTGTAAGTGTTCACAGCGACACAAGGAGAAGGCTCATTTTTAACAAGTTGCTTTCACACTTGCCCACAAACCATCAGCCATCAATACTGGGAATACACTGGAAATCATTTTGGACCTGAGCCTGGACCTGCCCAGGATTAGAGCCGGACCAAACCAAGTGATCCGTACCAACTCATTTAAGAGATCCAAAGTGGTCTGGCTCCTGGAGCACCAATCACAGAGACATGATTGGACAAGAGGGAGCACGGACTAAAACATATATTGTATTGTATCGTTGCACTGCAGGAACCATTTTCAGTTCCTGGTACTTTTTTAGTCCTCATTTGACACATTCGAACAGAGACCTGGGCCACATTTGTTTTACTTCGAGGAGTCTAAGTATCGACTATAGCCTTGGTCCCTCAGACTGGTCCACGTGGAGGCCTGTGTGGCAGGGGCCCACAGCTGATCACCCAAACATCACACAGGTTTTTTATTAGTAATGTATCTAAATAAATCTAAATCATACCTGAATTATACTTAATGTAAATATGCAATTACTAAATGATTTCACTTGGAATAAATAACAATTTTCCAGTTATAACCAAATATGGTACCACTTTATAATAACTACGCCTTAATTAGTCTTAACAAAGCATTAACAAAGACTTAATTAACAATAAGCATACAGTTTATTAAGCATGATTCAGGCTTAGTAACTACTTAATTAAGGTTAGGGCTAGGGTTGAGGTTAGGAATTTGGGTTAAAGTAGTAGTTAAATAGTTTCTAAGCCCGAATCATTCTTAATAAACTATTTGTTCAGTATGAATTAAGCCTTTGTTCATGCTTTATTGAGGCAGGAATAAGTGTAGTTATTATAAAGTGTTACCCAAAATATTTCATGTACATTTTGGTTTTAGTTGCAAATATATAAATTTAAAAAAGCTTTTCAAGAGACGTCTCAGGCAAACACACACACAAATCACAGACGTTCATATTCAGGACAGAAGTGCAGACCCTAAAAATTGCTATTTCACTTTTTTGATCGAAAAAACAAAAACATTTACCGAGTGTGACAGCAGCTCCGGTCTTCACAGCGCCTTCTTCGATCTCCTATAATGTTAAATACCGACTCCAAAGCTATTAAAAAATGATAATAATCTAAGCTCAGTCAGGAGCCCTGCCCCGTCCCCTCCGCTCCCCCCTCTCCCCCGCCATCCCTCTCACCAGCTGTGGTCTGCACAAAAACTGATTTCCAGAGTGTTAACCACCATGTTCTTCCAGGCGACGGCAGGATTTCATTTGCAGAGCACAGGGGGCCAATATCTAGGGTAATTCCCGGGGTTTAGAGCCGCTGATCTCTTCCCGGTTCACCTTGGGGAGAGAAATTAAAGCGCGATAAGGCATCCTCGGCCCTGCCCAGCGCCGAGTTCACCCGCGCTGGACGACTCGGAGCCTGCCCGCCCTGGACGCTCACAGCTCACAGACACCAGCACACGGCGGAGGAAATGAAGGATGTGCTGCTCAGCGTTTGTTCGTAGATTTGGGTGAATTTGGGTTTATGTTTCAGTTATTTTAAGTCACGAAAGCGCCGCCTAAATATTGCTTAACACTCGGAGCACACCCTTAGTTCTGTAATTGTAATTCTTTACTAATAAGCACATATCTGTAGTGTTATATTGTCAGTTATATTTGTTCTTCTTTGAGTGATATTTGGGCCAAAACACTTCGACAAACTCTTAAGGTGCGTATGACAGGTTTTTATAGTTTTCAATTTTTTACTTTGTTCAGTGTATTAAAACCTCTTGTAAATATAACTTATACTTTTACACCAATCAGGTTGCTGTTTGTGGAGAAAAATATGTTGAAAATTACAGGGATTAAACACACTGATGACATTACACGGTTATGCATCATTTACACAAAAGAAAATACTTTGTTGAACCTTTTAAACATTGATTCCACGAAATAAATGCATTTTTCTTTGTCAAAACAAAATAATCTGTGACATTAGAGGAGGTTTGGGTGGTTTCTTGGTCATTTCCTACTGCGATGTCATCATTTACAACCAGGAGGTCAAATTAAAACCTAAAAAAATAGCTAAACTGCGGTAAAATTTGTACAGATTTTAGCAGAATTTGAAATAAATGTATCTTAATTGTATTTTAGTTAAATGAGTCCAACCAGTCATAGGCATGTTAAAGATTTGAAATATGAGAAAAGAAACACAAAACAATAAATGCACACACTTAATTATTATTGTTTTTTTTTTTACAAACCTGAAATCATTCCCCGTGTGAACACTGGTGGCAGAATATGTTAGTTTAGTAAAAATGCAGATTTAAGAACAAAAAAATGACTCAAGTAAAAGTTCTGAACTGAGAGCTGAAAAAAGGACTTTTTAAAAATAATCCTATACTAAGAAATATTAAAGTCTAATTATCTTCAAGTTATGGCTTAGTTTGGTGAGAGGGCAAATGTGGACAATATTTAGTATAGTTTTACATTTGTGAAGTTGCAGTTCTATAAGAAATATTGATAAATAAAAGTTTAAAATGACAGGAAGTAGAGCTTAACACTCAACGGACAGTTTAAACAGTCACTGAAGCTGTTATCAGGGTTCATTATTTGTCAAATCTTGATTATTGTGTAATTTACATGGATTTTGGCCCTTTCTTTCAAAATGGTTGCTAGGTAACAGTTGTGAATTACCTCCACATATGTCATATTTGCTGCTCATGTCCAACCAGGAAGTACAATTATGAAAAATATGAAAATGGTCAAACTGGGGACAATTAGACAAAATGTTTAGTACAATCATATTCACTATGTTTTAGTCAAACGTGTCGTCTAACCTGTCAGAGAGACTTTAAAGCCTGAAATATTTGAGTAAATAATTGTGCTGATTTTTGAACAAAAGTTACTGAATCAATAACTCAATGAATCTAGTCTAGAATTAATATATTTTTGTTTGCACTCAAATCTTTGTGGTAAGATGTCATCATGAACAGCCTCTTACAGAAGACATATCGTGTAGCTCTAATCTATGTCCCGCGTGGTTGCACATCTTAAATTACAAAACTGATCTAAAACAATTAAAATTAAATGTAAAACCAAGACTTCTTACTTGTGAAACTAGGCTGCTGTTAGTTCCGTGGCCTTGTGTAGAGCTGCAGTTCACATGAACAGAGTCATTTTTTTCATTTGTAAAAAAATGCCATGCGACGTTGCCGAAGCCTGAATGTGTCACTGTTTAAGAAAATAAAAGTGCAGAAGTAACAGAAGTAAGAGCAGTGGGCAAGGAGTGCTGAAACAGTCGGAGCGACGGAGTCATATCTGCAGGAGAATCAAGATTCCTCTAGTACGCACAAATCACTCCAAACACTGAGTGGTTTAATGAGAAGTGGAACAATTATAATATGGTTAAAAGTTTTTTTTACTTTTAAAAGTTTAAAAAGTTGATTTTGGTATTTAGGTTCTTACATACATTACTCATCGGTCCAGTTCAGCAGAAAGCACGGATAGCTGTAGATGTGCCGATAGTGAAGTACAAGTATTCCTTGTGTGTACATATACATAAACATTTAACTTAAAGTCTATATAGGTTAGACAATACTGTCAACAATGATTATATTTAAGATTTTACTAAACATTTTGTCTATTTGTCCCCAGTTTGACAGTTTTTCCAAAGTTTATAATTTTCCTTCCTGTTTGAACATGAGCAAATATGACAAGCAACCAGACTGTAAACAAGGGCTAAAATCCACATTAATGGCACAACAGTTATGTTTTGAGAATAAATAATTCCTGATAACACCTTTATCTTGTTGAATGACGGTTTAAATTGTCAGAAAAAAGTATCAGTTGTGTCTAAACCAGGGGTGTCCAAACTTTTTCCATCGAGGGCCACATATTGCAATATAGACCAAGCGGAGGGCCACAAATCAAAACGTTAAAAAAGCTGCATTTATCTGATGTTTTAAGCTCCACCACATCTACATTCAGTCTCATTGCCTTAATATCAGGTCTGTGTGGCACCAAAATGTTAGTTATTTAGGTTGGAATTGTAGAAAATCTGAAATGTGCTGTAAATAGTACTTCTCAGGACAATGTGGGCCAGTTCACCAGGAAGCCTAAGGCCAAGAAAAATTGGACTGAGGGCCGCATTTGGCCCCCGGGCCTGAGTTTGGACATGCCTGGTCTAAACTGTCTGTATTTATAATGGCATGTCATTTACACACAACTGACACATTTTTCTGTGTGCAATAGCTCACATCACACACACTCTAAACAGCTTTCAGGGGCATTTGCCGGTCTTTCCACAGAAGCATATTTAAGAAATCAGACCAAATTTTGTTTACAATTTAGCACTAAATAGAAACGTTTGACAATCCCAGACTATTTTGTCGCTCTTTTTCTTGTTTAAAGGTACATTGCGCCAGAATACTGTGATATTGAGATAATATTTTCTCTTTGAAGGGCATCTTATTGGGGGCCCCTTCAGGTTGGGGGCCTGTTGCCTAATGTCCGCCACTGCTTACTGTACACAAAATATAGAACAATTATCCTCCATGAAAGCATTCACCTCATTTGAGTTTTTTATGTCGTGAGTGACGTCCACCAACCATCGCAGTCAGTACTGATTGAGTTTTGCACAACTTCGCAAAAAACCCACAGAAAAAGCAGCAATAGCGTCGCTAACAGTGAGCTAGCCAGGAGCCAAACGAACCTAAACCCTTGCGATCAGCCGCGAGCGCTAACCTTCTAGCTCCATATGTGTTTGTCCAATATCAAGCTTGATCTCAAACGAATTCCTGCCGTGGCGCTTTAAGGATACCATTAGCGAGCCGGGTGTGTTTGTGGTCCCGTCTTCTTCCTGGCACAGCGGATATGCTAAGGCTCAGCGCACAGTTAACTAGGCTTAATTAATCGCTGCCTTACAAATGACTCATTCTCCGAGCGCAGTGTCCTTGAACGCGCCACCCAAAAGCATTCGGAAGAGTTCCATTATGGTTCCGCGCAGGCCAAATTGACATTCCGCAAGAGCACACAAGTTTGACTGTGGTGAGCGTAAAAGGAGAAATTGTCTTGTGAGCTTTGATAATGTGTTCTTGTAATTGAACTCTGGCAGGATTAGCCGCTTTCATATTAGAAAAGAGGATTTGGAAGATGTTACGTTCGCGGAAAATGACTTTTTACCGTGCGCTAAAATGATGATGGAGATGAGAATACAGAAGTGAGATGTACCTCTGCAAATTGAGGCAAACTTTAAAGTCGGTTCTTTTTGCAGGAGAAACAGAGAGAGAATGGGGTGTTGAAGAAATTGAATTAACTTGAGCATTAAAATAACATTCTCCGACAAGAAAAAACCTTTGTCATCTGGTTCCTCTGTGAATACAATGAGCAACAGCTTTGTAGATCCTTTATGGAGACAACCATCTGCCAGAAAAGTTACATAATGTACCTTTAATCAATTGTATTTTTTCTGCATTTCTGTGATTGTCATTTGTATTTTCCGATCACAACAGAGCGTGACCGTTATTGACCAAGTTTGCAGAGCAGCAGTGCAGAACCTCCATAGACCGTCAGCCAAAAACAACACTAAAGTGAACGAAAGAACCATGGAATAAGATGATAAACTGCTGGATCACGACTCATAAAGACACTGTAATACTGTAATTAAGAGTACTAAATTAATATTAAGTATTTAGTAGCTTAAAATTTCTGCTGGTTCAACATTGGGCTCACTGAACTGTCTGATGGTGTGTGACGATACAGTCCTGAGCTCGATTCAATTCACAGCACAGGAACATTAAGATTTAAGAGAAAACAGACCAATATAATGATAAATGAATAAAATAATCCCATGCATTTCAGAACAGGTTGTGGAAGTCTAAACTACAGGGTTTAGAACATGTTTTAACCACCTAAAAACATCTAGCTTTATTTATTTATTCTTTGGATTAGCCTTTATTTAACCAGGTAAGAACCCACTGAGATTGAAACCTGGCCTGGCCCCAGAGGGGAGGAGCCTATTGTACATGTTTTTAGTGGTTGGGGAAACCAGAGCACCCGGAGGAAACCTGCGCAGACACAGGGAGAACATGCAAACTGTACATTAGGGTTAGAAGTTACATTAAGTATTTTCATTTTGCTTTGGGCCCTCAAAATCCTAGGTCTCCACTGATAGTTAGCATTCGATTTTAGACACAACCTGCCTACTATCAAAATTAGAAATGCCATTTCTGATTCTCATCCAAACACCAAATGCTGATGTCCACTGCATGATGATCAGGTTTATTGATTTCAGAGCAACTCAAAAACCCATTGAGATGATCGGAGAGAAGTGGTTTATGATGACTGTTTGAGGCACCGGAACCAGGACCCAGTTGTGCTCAAAGCCTGGTCCTGCTTCATGTCACACAAGATCCTCAAGGCTCAGGATCAGCAGATGGGTCAAATGCAGTGAACACATTTCCCAATGTGGACAATGTTTTTTTTTAATCCAATATTTTGAAAAGTTGAATTAAACAGTGTTGGAGCTGGTCAAAATCAGGCCTTTCCCTCCCACCCGCTCCACAGAGGCCTGGTCAGCTGCAAGAGCTCGCTCAGACACAGACGGTTACCACCTAATCATCCTGCTGCTGACATCAGACTGTGAGCTGCTAGATCCTCTGTGGAAAGACACTGTGCAATATTCATCTCACTTGTAAAACTGTTAGAGAAATATGTTGTGAGGGACTGTTTTTTGTTTATTTTATTTTATTTTTCTAAGTTAAGTTATAATGTATTTTCACTGGGAGATGACCCTTTAAGCTCTGGTCCGATTTTTTACTAAAACGTCTCCCCAATTCAAACTCAAGCAGTTTCTGAATTCTTTGGCGCAGAAACAACGGTCTGGGCTCTTTGTGAAGCTGAGACTCTGTAGTTCAAATGTTCTATTCTTTGTACACAAAGAAGTAAAGCTGGTGTCTGGACGATGCTCTGATTGACACTAGTTTGGACATTTGGATATGGGAAATTCCTCTTTCAAAGCTGAACCTAATTTCACTAAAACAGTTTTATGGACTTGTAACAAAGTAAAAAAAAAAAGTCCATGCAAAATCCATATGAAAGTCCTATCATTTTTATTTTTGAGTTGCTGTTTGCAGGGTCAGAGAACAAACAGACTTGTTATTCTTCCCAGCATGGTTGATTTGACTGGAAATAAGTGGGTTCCAGCTCCCTCTTCATGTTTCACGTGCCCAGCAGATGACAGTTTCCTTTTATGAGACGGTGGAACAAAAAGGAATAAATGAAGAAAAAACCCAGAGGATCTGCCCTGAGCCCACAGCCTGTTGCTAGTTTTTTTAAACTGATAAAAAAGACAGAATCATAATTATTTATTTTCTCTATGATATCGACATGATTGTATTTTTGAGCACTTCTGTTCCTCTGCTGGTCGGTCTGCAGCAAAAATACTTTCCCCTTCATTGGCCTTTGTTGTAATGTACACTCTTAATTTGGTTAATGACAGCTAAATAAAGTTGAGTTATAGTGAGGGAACATACAGTATGGATGCAATATATAAGACAGAAATCCAGTTCAATGGTAGCCGTCAAACAGCCCTGAGTGTCCAGTGAAGTGTGCTTTGTGGTTTTGGTAAATGAGGCCCAATCTAAAGAGTCTGGAGGGTCCACTGCACCATACGCTTTTATATAACTCTGTATTAATCTGTCTGACAGGCGCAGACACTTTAGGTTTATCACACATTTCAGTGCAAAGAAAACGTTCATCAAGAATAATCATGTTCACAACGCTTTAGTGAAATGTGCAGTCTGACCTGTCAGTCATGTGTCTGTGCAGTCAGTCATGTGCTCTTCAAGTTGAATAGGCCTGACAGAAACGGTATCAGAAACGTTACACTCCTACACTCAAAAACTTATTTAAAGGGGAAAAAAATAGCATTTTTCATATTGTTATTGTCCTTTAAACATGCTCTTGTGTATCTTAAATTTGCCATCTCATGTTTTGAAACAAACAAACTAAAAACAAGTTTATTACGCACTATAGAGTCTATATGAAAACATTTCTCTGGTATCTGCAATGACCCTGGGTGTATGCCGCTAGTAGATTGCACCTAGCGCTACACACAATTTAGTTTTGTTTTCACGTTAAGAGAAGCTGTGATGCATTTAGATGTAGCAGTTATCGTGTTTAGAGGCAGAAACGCTCAGAACGAGTCTGACGATGATTTAAGGACTTAAAACAGCAGAAGATTCTCAGATAAGTGACGTATGAGATCTGAAAAACTTCATCAATTGAGGGAGTTCAGCAGGAAGTGTTGTTGATGGTTGGAGAGGAGAGGATAATCAAGCCAACACTCCTCAAAATGCCATAGCTGAATGCTTCTTCAGGTGTGTTTTTGATGATCGTACATTGTTAGAACAATGTTAAAAGCTCAAAAAAGTCACTGCAGCAGAACATGTGTCCTTTAAAACGTAGCATCAGTAACTAAATCCTGCCCAGTATATTGTCACAGAAACAAACTTTTAACTTTTTGTGCATTTGTTGCTGTGAGCGAAACCCTCCGCGCTCATGCCTTTGTATTTGACCGTCCCTCACAAAAAGCCCGTTCACTCTCCAGCGCTCCTCCCTCCCCTCTCTCGCTCTTTCTCAAACATGACATAACTGCCGCCTCGACACGGCCCCGCTGCGACGCAATCTGTTTCCAATCGCCGGGCGCACAGGGTCCCACAACGGGAACAAGCTAGCCGCCCTTTGAAACGACGCACCAGGAGGAAAACATAAACAAATGTCTGCCACCAAGCACGTCTCTTCCCCCCGCCCATTCCCCTCTCCCCACCGCCGTCTCCACAGCAACCCGCAGCCCCACATGTGAAGCATTACCCATCCGCGCACATGTTTTTGGAATTAAACTATTACCAGGCCTGCAGACAAGATAAATTTCCTAATTGGCAGCTTTCACAACATTTACATATGGGCTTTTGGGTGCCGGAGTGAGAGTGGGGCGTCCCGCGGAGAGGTGGGGTGTCTCTGAATATCAACAAACAGCATGACTTTTAAGCCCCCGGTCTATCAGCTTTCCGCTTTCAAATGCGGTTTAAGGAGCTTTGGACTGGGTAGTTTGTTGTTTTTCTTCTCCCGGTGTTGTCCGGGCCGTGTGTGTCCTGCTAATCCCTGAAGAGGAGACCAGACAAAGTGAAAGTAAGATGGGGTTTGTGGCTCTGGAAAGGGGGTAGAGTTTTTGGTCTGTTAGTTTCGGATTTAAAAGAAAGGTTGGTTTTGGTTTTTGAAGAGAAAGGTGAAAAGTCTGAGCTTAGCACCTGGTCTTGGACAGATTTTGTAGTTTTGATTTGTTTGATTCGATTGCGATTGCAGCGCTGTTTGATTGGGATCTTCAGTTGACAGTTGTGGATTGAGCCGAGTAATGAATTGGAGAAATGTAATGCTGGGAATGGTAAAAGTAATAGATACAAACTTTAAGAAAGTAAAAGTGTTGAATTTGTTTAAAAATGTGCTTTTCGAGTCAAAAGTTAAAGTATTTTGCTCCAAATGTAAGAGTCAAATGTAGTGATCATAATTAAACAACTTCCTCGACAAAGAGTTAAGGTGAGTCTAACCTTCTCTACTCATAGGCTACATTTTTATTTATTATCACAAAACTTTACTGCAAACCACGAAACATGCAGTAGAAACAGAATCATTCGGCACAGTTAAGAAAGTACATTCTTTACATTTACTATACATGTTCAACTGCATGTTTCAACTAAACAAATACTTTCTGACGGTGTGTCCTTGAGCAGGACACTTTGCCCACCTTGGCCTCGCGTGATGACCCTGGCTATTTAGAGCTAATGCGTAACAGAAAATGGTCGGTCGAAATCCAGCATCTGTAGCTGCCTGAATTTAAATGTAAAAAGCAAAGATTTTACTGTTTAAAAATAGCCCTGGAAGCCAGGTAACATTCATTTAAAAAACAATTAAAAATACCATTATCAATCAGAATGTATTTATATTGCCCAATTTGTACAAATGCAATTCATAGTGTTTTACAAAAAATATACATTAAAGTCCCAATAAAACCCCAATACAAACAATTAAAAAATCTAAATACATGTTTTAAAAAATATACGCTTGAATATTGTTGCTTAAAGGGGCTGTGCCTGATTTGGACTGTTCTGAAACATTTACAGCAGTCACTCACTCACCAAATGCAGGCCCAGCATCCTAAATGAGTCTCTGAGCCCAGAGCCAGTTTCGCAGTCACTGTAAAGCTAACAAACATTAGCATGCTAATGACACACTTCCTGCCTCTCGTAGAATAAAACAAGGTCACATTTTGTAATAACATCAATTCAGTTTTGAGGAAATTTGAATACATCTGTATCTAAGCTCAGTATAAAACTGAGTCCCTTCAGCTAAAGCGGTGCCTTTAATAGGCTTAAAACAAACATTTAAACATGCTTTTCCAGTGCATTGGATAGACAATACAAACGGCAGAATGATTCATTCCGGCTTCCTCCCACCGTCCATGTGAAGGTTAATTGGCAACGCTAAATTGTACTCCGAATGAATGTGAGAGTGAATGGTTGTCTGTCCATGTCTCTGTGTTAACCCTGTGATGAGTTGACCACTGTCCAGGGTGTACCCCCCAAGGCCCAAAGTCACTGGGATAGACTCCAGTCACCCACGACCCCTGACGGGAACAAGCGGTAGAAAATGAATGAATGAATGAATAATTATTAATGCACAATGCATTGAGAGGGTCGGAAAAACTACAGTGGACTGAATAAAGCAGAAAGAGGAGCTGTTTAAACGAACTGTTGAGCCGAGATTATGAACAAAACACTAAACAAACCGTTAGCGGCAGTGTTGCTGGCGTTAGCCGCTTACTTTAGCTTGAGCTGTGAATAGATCACAAATCTCCAGCAAAAAAGTTGAATAATCCAGTCCATTTGATGTTTCACGTGTGATCCATGATGAATAACACCTGTATGATGTTTATTAGTCCATAAATATGAGCGTGTCAGGCGGATTTGATCCATATTCATTACAGAAATCAATTTCTGTCGGAGTTTTGCCGACTTTTTTTCTCCCAGACGCCAGAGTCATGTGACGTGTGGCGAGGAGAAAGTAGTGCTGTGTGTCTGAATCGCTCCAGGACTGACAGGGCAGGACTGTGTGGTGACTGAGGGGTTAGAGAAGAAGAGAGAGTGGGACATTCAGACACAGCCTTTGAGAATACGTGTGTTGTGGCCGACTCTGCTACTTCCGCCGCTCTAGAGTGACGCCGTTTGCGTCACTGAAATAAAGGAATCTGTTTGCTCGGTACGTTTTGGAGTTGACTCGAGGCACGGGGCGACCAGACTGATATATCGTGTATAAATAATACAGAGATATATCATTCTGGACTTGCCAGGCAACAAAACTAGTGAACGTCCTGTATTCACAGTAGTTTTAATGATCACGATTAACAGGATTTCCATGTCAGCTCAGTGCTGTAGTTAGTGGGTTACTTCATGAATGAAGTAATCAATGAAATCATGGTAGTTCCTGATGAATCATAGTGAACTAATGCATGATACATCAGTAGTCCATGATAATGCATGAATTCATATCTCATTATAAATGTTACCTAAAACGCTCCATAAATGGTGCAAAGAAAGTGTTGTGGTCTCATTTTTACTCAAATAGATTTGAGCTTTTAGACTATATCTGTACTTATATCTGTACTGGGGCCAAATAGGTTTGACTTTATTACTTGGAAACAATCGTGTTGATGAACTGGTTCTGTTTTTCATGTTTCAAAACAAGATAAATCAGCTACAGTGCATTTAAAAACATATTTTTTCTTAAAGATGTATTTTTTTCTTCTGTACAATGTTCGTGCCTCTAAACATACATCTGACCAGTGTGTCTGAGTGTACAATAAGACACTTTAAACAAGCGTCTGGAATGTAAACATGATCCAGCGTTTTTCTCAGGGCCGTTCATATCTTCTACAGGATTTGATCTAAAAACAAACCGCACGTCTGCTCGGCCAAACGATACCGTCAAGAGCCACAATAACGGCTCACCGCACTTTAACAGCACCACACTTTTACTGTCAACTTGAGCAAACGCAGACGTCACCCATGTCTCCCGAGTATCTGAGCCAGAAACCCGAGCTGAGGCCTGAAGAGAGCGGGCAGAGAGGCTCACAGGACGGCCAGATGCCCCCGGAGACTCGGAGACACGTTTGGACCTGGGACCAGCCCATGAAGAGGGGGAAAGGCTGTTTAGAGATGACTGTTTGGTACAAAAAATAAAAATAAAAACAAGGCAGATCTGGTAGTTACCTTTTTTTGTTTTTTATTGATCACTATTATTATGTTTAAAAAAAAAAAGAATCCCATATTTACACCATTCATATTTGTAAAACTGATGTCACGTTTTAAAAAAACAAACAAATGATGATAACTTTGTTGGCACATTGGATGCCAAACTTCATGGAATCATATTTAGTTTTTACATAAACTACAGTATATTACTGTAAACATGGGAAGGGTTCAGTTGCTATGCACAAACCACTATCTGTAAATTGTTGTTTTTTTTATAAATAAAGACAAAAATAAATGAATAGATAAAACCTTTAGAAACCAAAGTTGGGATAGATATACTATTCTTCAGCAAAAAAAAAAAGTAAGAAAAATTCATTTTCAAAAAACAGGCTTTGAAGTGAGAAGTTTACAGGAAAACCTCTTGATGGAAATTGATTAAAGTCTATTTGACAGCTTCTGCTCATGTTTGTCTAATTCTGACTTAGTTTGGTGGGAGGGCACCTGTGGCAAATATTTATCAGTTTTACATTTGTGAAGTTGCAGTTTGTGAAGAATTAAAATTAAAATACACGTTTAAAATGACAGGAATTAGTGCTGAGTTCTAAAACAAAATCCCTCTGTGACGTCATTAAAAAGCGACGTGCCACTAAACACAGGGACTGCCATTCTAACACCAACATTGGTGCGCTTGTGCCGGAGCATCTGGGCATGTGCAGATCTAAAGTCTCACTCACAGGTGAAAGGACACGTTTCACTAAAACACAGGGATTTTACATTTTGCTGTTTTGTCCCCATTTTTTGTTAAGTTTAAATTATACTTCCTGAGCAGCAAACATGACATAGGTAGAGGTAATTACACAACTGTTACCTAGCAACCATTTTGAAAACAAGGACCAAAATCCATTTAAATGCCACAATAGTTATGATTTGACAAATAGCGACACCTGATAACACCTTTATTGTGTTGAATGATGGTTTAAACTGTCAGAAAAATGTGTCAGTGTCTGTGAATTGTCTTTGTTTTTTCCAATGGTACGTGTCTTTTTGATGACATCACTGAGGGATTCAGTTTTTTCATGAAAAATGTTGATGATTTTGGAAAATGAAAACCACTCACACATGTGAGAGACATCAGAGCTGAACACATTTATTATTGTATTTTACATTATGTTTTAGCAAATTATGATAAACTCTGCATTTAAGATGAAGGAACAATCCAGATTTATGGGTTTGACTGGAAAAATACTCACAGAAATGTTGAGCCCACAATAATGTTTAATTTTATCTAGAGATAAAGATACTATACCATAAATTAAATTCTTTTGAAGCTAATATACATTTTTAAGGCTAGAAAATTGTATTTAGTCCATGGTTTTGTATAGAAAAGCAAACTAACTGACCTTTCTACCCTGGAAATTCAAAGTTGTTGCTTTTTTTTCCTTAAATTTAATTTTGCCTCCAATCTGGAATTTTGATGACATCACATTTTAAAGGGTCTATATTTCTGCTCATGTCCAACCAGGTAACATTACAAACTTTGCAAAAACTAACAAAATGTTTAGCAAAAACGTAAATCTAATCATGTTCACAATGTTTTAGTGAGATGTGTCGTCTCATCTGTCATAAAGACTTGAAAGCTCACCTTTGACGATATCAAACACACACAAAGTCCTGTAGCGTCGGGCTAATCCCTCCCCAAAAGTGTGACTTAATAAAGAGGCAGAGTGGAGCTCCAATGAAAAGCACATGCACAAACACCGGGTTCAAGCGCAGTGAGGCTACAGTAATCAGATTGGTTTCCTGTGACAAACAATAACATTTGCTTTAAAAGTTCTCAGCCTTTTGCAGCTCCTGTGGTAATGAGAGACAGGCCCGGGTTATGAGGCGCTACCTGCAGCTTTAACAGGGGGGTAAGAGGGGTCACAGCACAGGACAATAGAGCAATACACAGACGTGGGGCATCTGAGTCAGAGGCGGACTGAGAGGACTGTTAAAGTTAAGGGCAGACACTACATTTTTACATTTTTTGTTATTTGGTCAGTTTGCCTCTCAACATATCGACTTTCATGTGGAAACAACAAACATGTCCAATCTGCTCTTAAAGATGTTTTATTCTTCCACTGACTCCACTTCATCCATAGATTTCTCTGGGACATTGTAACTTCAAAGGCCGTTTTCTTAAAAAGCATTTTTCTCCTCTAGGGACATAAAGATCACCACTTTAACAAACAAACCAAACTTTATAATTTTGGAATCAACAAGATTTTGACGAAACGTACCGAAGGATTTGTTGAGATCTAATTCTAAAATGTGTTTATTGAAGTTTTAAGTAAAAAAAATGAGTCGAAATTTTAATTTTTTAATTTTTTCACACACACACACAAACAAACACACACACACATACACACGCACACACACAAACAAACACACACGCACACACACATACACACACACACACACACAAACAAACACACACACACAAACAAACACACACACACACGCACGCACACACACAAACAAACAAACACACACACACACACAAACAAACACACACACACACACACACACACACAAACAAACACACATACACAAACAAACACACACACACACACAAACAAACACACACACACACAAACAAACACACACACACACAAACAAACACACACACACAAACAAACACACACACACATACACAAACAAACACACGCACACACACAAACAAACACACACACACAAACAAACACACACACACATACACAAACAAACACACGCACACACAAACAAACACACACACACAAACAAACACACACACACACACACACACACAAACAAACACACATACACAAACAAACACACACACACACAAACACACACACACACACACACACACACACACACACACACACACACACACACACACACACACACACACACACACACACACACACACACGTATACTCGCTTAGAGGCATTTTGGGGTCGCAAACCTAGAACCCCCCCTTTGGGGACTACCCTTTCTGAATGAGTTAGAAAGATTCTGTCAGAGCCATTTTTTTCATTTGACTCTCCAGATTCACAAAATCACCTCAGATTGTACTTTTTCACAACTTGTGTCCCATGAGTTTTTTAACCTTCACATTGGGGACAAAGAATTTTAAGGTGCATTTTGAGGACACATACACAAACTCATAAATGTCCAGTTTGAGGTCTTTATTTCTTTTGTCTTAGTAAATATGTTATAAACCATATTTTATACAAGCAACTTCAGAATAATGACAAACATGTTTCATGTGCCAGTTTAAATGGTACATGAAACCAACAAAACCAACGCAATCAACATAATCATGAATTAAAATGGTATCAAACCACAAGCATTTTTATAATTTCTTTCAATTGTTATATTCCAAAATATAAAAATAAACTGATAAATAAGTGCATACCTTACAAGTATGTTTTTGATCGATTGAACAGATATACAGGATACTGTACATAGGTCATCCGGGTTCTTAAATAATGTTTAACCCCTGATGCACACTGACTCGGTCCGGCTTTGGGGCCCATGCAGGTCCCACAAGACTTAGAAAGTGCTTAAAATCAATGCTTGTGTTACACCGACCTCTGAGCTCTGGGCCGCAGGTTTGAGGAAAGAATCCACAAGAAGTCTACTTTTGCCGGACGCCACAGCGTCTGATGCAGCTTTCATCATTTGACGAGTGTTTCTTGCGCGAAACCAGGTAAATCTATGTGGCTTTCATCAAAAACAGACCGCAGTGAACCAGAGCTGGTGTGACAGGCGTCTGCTACCGGACTGGAGTCAGTGTACACTAGTGACTCCTCCCACTGTCTATGTTCTACAGCATATGGTTGTGTTTGGGTAAAATGCACTCTATTCTACAACCTTGACTCCAAAACTCATTTCCCTCCTTGACCACCTGAGTGTTGTGGGCAAATTATGGTTTGGTGTCATCTTTTGACTCACTCACTCACTGATTGATAATGACTTCTGGATGGAAGTTGAAAGTCTTGATTTTCAAAAACAGTCCGGATGACAACCCCCTGAAAATCTTTTTCATGAGTCTCTTTGTATTTCTTTTTTTGAAGGTGGCTACTTTGACAAAGGAATCTGAAGGTTGATCTTGAGTGTTGGAGCTGTGGGACCTTTGTCTTTTTGGGGGTATCAGGACTGTACTTTCTTGGACTCTGTGTTAAAGTGGATAGTCTGGCATTTCTTGTCGTTGATAATGTCCTCCTCTGTCTCTGATTAACTTCTTGTCAGTGAGTGAGGAATAGAAGCAAACATCACTGCAGTCTGTGGTTTTATCCAATTATTCAGGTATTTTTCTTGAAAAACGATTCTTGATTCTTGGGCTGTCTGTCTCAAGCTCTTCCTGGCAACAATAACACAATAACACAATAACAATATACAAAGAAATACTGCCATTCAATACAGACTCATAAGTAAGAGTTGACTTTTGAGGACATTAAACACACTTACACATGGGATGGGAACTAATTGGGGACAGTTAGTTATTTGAAGCCCTTAGCAATATTAATACTGATAGGACAGGACTTTTGGGGACATCATACACACTCACACACTCGAATGGGGACCAACTGGGGACAGTTGTTTAGCTGATCAATGTAACAATAGTAATATTGATAGGACAGGACTTTTGGGGACATCATACACACTCACACACTCGAATGGGGACCAATTGGGGACAGTTGTTTAGCTGATCAATGTAACAATAGTAATACTTATAGGACAAGACTTTTGGGGACATTGTATACACTCACACACTCGAATGGGGACCAACTGGGGACAGTTGTTTAACTGATCAATGTAACAATAGTAATACTGATAGGACAGGACTTTTGGGGACATCATACACACTCACACACTCGAATGGGGACCAATTGGGGACAGTTGTTTAACTGAGCCATGTAACAATAGTAATACTCAGAGGACAAGACCTATTGGGGATGTAATACACACCTGTGCACTATAATGGAGACCAACTGGGGACAATCAAGGTATTTTATGTAAATAATCTACTGCAGATGATGTAATGTAGAAGACACAAATATACACATTAATTGATTGTCTTTTGTAAAACCAACTCTTACCTGATTTTGGTGCTCTCAGTGATGTCAGGAGTAGATGTTCGCTGGAGAGAGAGAAAGATGTGTCAGAGAAAGGAAAGGATAAGTAATCAGTTCAAATGAAGCCACAGTGTGTCAGTGGTTTACTGGGGACAGTACATAGACCGTATAAAAATCACTGGACGATGTCGTAGCGTTTGACTCCAGCCAAATGAAGCAAATCGCAGCTAAAAGTTATAGTGGTTAAAGTGGAGCTAGCAGTTATAGCGGCAAAAGTGGAGCTAGCAGTTATAGCGGCTAAAGTGGAGCCATACTCCATATTTGGAAATCCAAGTGCGTATCTTGGTAACCACACGGACCAATCAGGAGCGAGGTTGTTAACGGTTTCCACCCCTCGGTAGGAGGAGAGGCGGCAACGTGTGGCGCTAGCTGTCAATCAAACCTGTTGCTAACATGAGCGAAACCGACCCCTGGAAAAGGAAGCACCTGATTGGTCAGTTATTATTGTAATAAGTTGATTTGTGAAGAACAGAACTTTAATCAAACACAGGATCATGTGGAGTGAGTAAGTTTAGTTCCACATGTGAGTTTGACAGAAGCCGTTTCAGAGTAAAGACACTAATGTCCCAATAGAAAGAGAATGGAGCTCAGCTTGAAGGAGCCAGAACAGCCTCCAGGGTCACTTCCTGTTTGGAACGTGGCGGCAGCAGCTCGGGATGTCCAGTGTTTTTTATACAATCTATGGAACAGTACAATTGTAACTCCAGACTGGAGTGGATTTCCAGTTACCAGTCAATATTGAGACTCATACCTGTGGTTTGCCAATGTCCCTCGTCTCATCAGCAACATCAGGGAGGAACTGCTCCTGAAATAGAATTGTAATTAATTTGCCTATATATCAACAATGCTTATGCAAAATAAAATTGTATATGCAATAACACCACCATTTTTTGCCCAGACTTTTGGGGACATTGTACACACTCACACACTCGAATGGGGACCAACTGGGGACCGTCTTCTATGACAACTCCTTAGCAATAGTAACACTAATAGGACAGGACTTTTGGGGACATTGTACACACTCACACACTCGAATGGGGACCAACTGGGGACAGTCAGTCATGGGCCGATGCAGTAATGAGAATTTGGGCAGCCAGGACAAATATATTTTTGAAGACATGTGCAAAATTAAGCCATAGTGTGTCAGTGGTTTGCTGGGGATTGTAGTGCAGCTTTTCTTTGCATATAAAATATTTATAATAGTCAAAACATTCAGGAAGTTTCTTTATTGTTGCCTCTCAGTATTACCACTCACCTGTGGTTTGTTGATGTCTCTGGTCTCAGCAGCAACAGTGAAGAACCCCTCCTGAAACATGATAGAAATACATTTAAAGTGTTCATACCATAATAATAGGGCTGATTTTAAACTTGTATAACATCACAGTTTTAATTGGGACTTTGAGGGACATCGCACACATTACACACTTGACGATGGACTAATGGGGGACAGCTGTTTATCCGAGTTCATTGACATTAATATTATTGATAGAACATAATTTTTGGGGACATCACACACATACACACTCGAATGGGGACTATTTGGGGACAGTCATTGAAGTGCATATGGCCTGGCCCTGCACTATAGCAGATACTCAGGAGCTCTAAGATGCACTGTTAATGAACAAAGCCTTATCTCATGATTGGTATTAGCAGCTGTAGCTCAGTCATTTACACTTTTTGAGTTACCTGGAGCCAAGACAAGAAACTGTAACAAACTGACAACATAAAGTTACGTATAATAACCTTATTCTAGAATCTGCTGCGGGCGTCTATTTTCCTGTTACACGGGGAAGACGAGCTCAGTAAAAAATAAGTTCTACTCGACCTAAAAAGCCGCTTCAGGCCCAGGAAATCGGTGCATGTGACATATTGTGGCTCGTGAACATTTTACACAAATCAATCTACTTTATATAATGTTTTAGCAGTAAGACTTTTCCCTCATCCACCACCGAGATCCTGATAAACTGGATGTGCTGTTACGGAGCGAAAAGAGGCAAAAGTGGGCGTGGAATAAGGTGAATACCTACCTCCTTACGCCATGGCCTCAGCATCCCCGTAGTTATGTGTCATTTCTTCATCCAAAGTAAAGTCTTTCAGGGCTCCAAATGATCACACCCTTTAAAAAAATGCAAAAAGCATTGTTCAAGATAAGTAGTAATGGTAAAACAGCTAACTTAGCAATTGCAAATTGTTTGTTAATTTGAATCATGGCATGTACATCCACATGTGCAAGTGCATATGTATTTATTTTTTTCACATTCCAAATTGAATTATTTATAGAAAAGTCCCAACCCAAAAAACATCTCAGGCAAATGTAAGGTTTAAAGACAAAGACTTATAGCTGGCTTAGTAGCTTGCATGTTTTCAATAAGCTATCGTAGCAATTGCTACTTGCTACTTGCTAGCACAATGTGCTGATGGATTTGGATGAAGGCCTGTAGATCCACATTTGCCAGAGCATTTTTATCTTCCTTTTATATTAAACATGTTGCTCCACATTGTAAAATGCTTTAATGATGTAATTATGTTTATAGCTTTAATTTAAAACAAACTTTTAACGTTTCCTTACCTTGAAATGGTGTGGTTTAAGTTTTCTTCTCATGGGAACAGGAGCTTAATTAGGAGGCGTCGATGTAAACCCTCATTTGTCCAGGTGTGGTTCATCGTAGAAAGGGTTTCAGGGGTTATCATCCGGAAGCTGTTTGAAGATCGAGACGTTTCGACTTTTATCCCAAAGTCATTGTCAATCAGAGAGCTGGTATGGGAACTGTGGCTTATATGCTCCTCTAAGTAGAGTCCTGCCCCCAGGGAGGAGTCACTGAACGCCTGTCTTTGTTTGGAAAATTGTTTGTCTAGTGTCACCTGAAATTTGATAATTGGCCTGCCTTTGTTAGTTTAATAGTTGGCCCTGCCCAGTTTCACCTGTGGCTAAGATCTATTATTGTCTTATATCTATTTTTCTATTGATGGCTGTTGCTCCCTCATCACTGCTGATGACCTCATTAGCATTTGACTGGCCTATTGATTTGGACCAAGGTGTTAGGAGGCTGTCATAAATCTTAGCCAAATTAAATCTTAAACCCCCATTCCTGTTTAGAGACGGATTCTCTCTTTTGACAAAAATAGCCTCCTTTACCCCTCTTTCAAACCAGTTCTTCTCTCTGCTCAATATCTTCACCTCACTGTCCTCAAACGAGTGGTTTGTAGCTTTTAGGTGCAGATGGACTGCACTTTGCGGTCCCGTAGAGGTAGATCTTCTATGTTGGTACAGCCTTTTGTGCAGTGGCTGTTTGGTCTCTCCTATGTAACGTTCTTTACAACTGTCCTCACTGCACTCTATCAAATAAACTACATTGCTCTGTTTCTCTGTCGGCCTCTTGTCTTTCGGGTGGACCAGTTTCTGTTTAAGTGTGTTGCCAGGTTTGAAATAAACAGGGATGTCGTGTTGTCTAAAAATCCTTTGAAACTCAGACAGGCCCGAGACATAGGGGATAGAGACCCCCCTCCTGCTAGGATCTTTATCCTTTTGTCCTGTTTCTTGGCTCTTCTGACTTTGTTAAAGGCCCAGTTGGGATAACCACACCCTGAGAGGGCGCGTTGGACGTGTTCTTCCTCCTTCTTTCTCCCCTCTGAGCTGGTGGGTACTTCGTGGGCTCTGTGTTGTAGTGTCCTGATCACTCCCAACTTGTGCTGCAGTGGGTGGTTAGACCCGAACAATAAGTCCTGTCTGTGTTCTGGGTTTCCTGTACAGTTCTGTCTGAAGGCTGCCTTCCTCCTCTCTGATTGTGGAGCAATCAAGAAACGCCAACCGGTTGTCCGTAGCATCTTCTCGGGTGAACTTGATGTATACATCCAACCCACTGATATGCTCAGAGAACGTTTCCAGCTCTTGTTTCTTGATTATCACAAAGGTATCATCCACGTAACGCAGCCAGAGGCTAGGAGGTGTGCCCAGGAAGGAGGTCAGAGCCTTCCTCTGAAAGTGTTCCATTTAAAGGTTAGTTACGATCGGGGAGACCGGAGAGCCCATAGCACAGCTGTGGATCTGTCTGTAAAAGTGTCCCCTGAATTGGAAGTGAGTTGTGTTAAGGCAGATCCAATAATTGGCAGATGTGTTCAGGTGTGAGTTTGGTCCTTTCCGGTAGGATAGAGTTCTCCTGTAGTCGCATCCTCACTGCTGCCACTGCCTCCGAGGTTGGAATACAAGTGAAAGGGGAACACCACATCATACGAGACCATAACGTCATTTGGGTCCATTCGAGGTGTCTCACTTTGCTCACAAAGTGCTGTGTGTTTTCCACACAATGTTCTGAGTTTCCCACTAACCGAGCCAAGATGGTGGTCAAGTGTTTAGCTACATTGTATGTGATGGAGTCCGTGCTACACACCATGGGACATTCTCATTGTGGATTTTGGGAAGGCCATAAATACATGGAATGGCTTCACCAGGATACAGTCGTACAGTACAGTACAGTAGTACAGAGGCCTGTCAATCAACTCCTCCTTCTCAAGCTTCTGTACACAGTCTATAATAGGGGTGTCCAAACATTTTCCAGCGAGGGCCACATATTGAAATATAGACCAAGCGGAGGGCCACAAATCAATCGCGAAAGCGTTAAAAAGTTGCATTTATCTGATGTTTTAAACACCACCACATCTACATTCAGTCTCAATGCCTTAACAGATGCCTGTCTCTGTGGCTGTGATGTAGTCTGTTGTTGGGATATGGTTGGTGGTGACTGAGAAATTGAGTCCTTTGGAAAAAACTTCTATTTCTGCCTGAGAAAGGTTTTTGATCCAGCTCTTCCTGTTAATACTTGTCTCACCTTGGGCTGTCCCTAACCTCTTGTTATGCTGATCTTTACTAGTGTTGATCTTTTCCAAAAGTGAGGAGAACTTCTTGATTTGTTGTTCCTTACTTTTCTTGTGCTGTGCTCCCTGTGCGATCTGTGTAAAATCTAACACTCTTCTGAGAATATCTTCAGGGACAATGCTCATAAGTTTCTTCTGAATAATTTCCATTCTGTACCTCAGTTTATCTATTTTGGTGTTGTTCTCCCTAATTCTTTCACTAAGCATCTGCATCAGATTTCCTTTCCAAGTCTTCTCTGCTCTGTGTCCTTTAACTGGGGATTTGATCTGTAGGCTCCTCGGAATTATGTTACTCTGTCTACACCTCAAGTTAAACCGGAGGTGCTTTCTGTTGTTTGCTAATTTCCTGGCTGTATTCTCAAGCTCCTGTACCAGATCTAAGGTACCTTGCCCAAAATTCTCCAGAATTCTGCCTTTGTTAGTTTAATTCTGCCTTTGTTAGTTTAATACTGGGCAAGGCCAACTATTAAACTAACAAAGGCAGGCCAATTATCAAGTTTCAGGTGACACTAGACAAACAATTTTCCAAACAAAGACAGGTGTTCAGTGACTCCTCCCTGTGGGCAGGACTCCCAGTACTTAGAGGAGCATATAAGCCCGAGTTCCAATACCAGCTCTCTGATTGACAATGACTTTTGGATAAAAGTCGAAACGTCTCAATCTTCAAACAGTGTCCGGATGACAACCCCTGAAACCCTTTCTACGATTAATTAGGAGGAGCAAACATTTCCCGCCAATCATGTTGTTTTCCCGTGTTACTTTCTAAGTTTGCTCCGCCCTTTTCCCCTTGTGCTTGCCATTTCAACACAGGTGGCCCAACACTGCAAATTTTGGCTTGGTCTAATTGATGTAAAGTAACACAGATCCATCAGATCATAGAAGAAAACATGTTTGGATCTGGCTACTGTTCAAACTGTTGAATTGGGACTTCTGTTCTGGTATAAATACAGGTCTGACGTTACACACAACCTCCATTTGGGGACATGTGCAATTCCACACACAACCACCAGGGGGAAATGTTGAGGGATACACAAATTGAGTGGGGGGGCAGTTTTGAAATCACACACACACAAAAAACTGAAATAAGTCACTTTTAGGGACAGTTGAGATTTTAAGAGGGAAATGTATTTTAGAGCTTGGAGATGGCATTTTCAATGAAATCTAATTGGGGACCATGGTTTTTGTCCCCATTTGGATTTGGGTCCCCAATCTACTGGTGTGTATTCTGACTCATGTCCCCAAAATTGGCCTAAGCAAGGACACACACACACACACACACAAAAGAAAAGAACAAATAATAGTAATAGTAATTACACTTTTATAGAACTAACATTTTCGGGGCGTTTGAAGCCCCCGTCGTCGCCCCCTGCTGTCCAGTTGCAACATTTCCTGATGTCAACTCGAACTCATGAACTCCTAAGAAACCCTGGCTCTCTGTTTTATATTTGGCGAAATTATGTTTCTGTATGTGACTGTACTTCCTTATTTCAATAAAACGGAAGGAGAAAAAAGAAAAAAAGAAGCTTTTGCGTCTTTTCACTGCAGTGTATTTTCACTGGAGACCTGCAGGGGGAGCTCTGTCGCTGAAGTTACTGAGTTCTGCTTTAATAACCCGACAAATTCCTTTATTCAAAAATAATTCGAAACGTTCAAATCAAATCAAATATTCACGTGTCTTCTGGAGCTCACACAAGTGCTCCCTCTGTCGCCTCAGATATTTCCTCCAGAGCTTATTTTGCACAACACATCCCCATCCCTGGGCTTTTCACGCGACAATTAAACACCGGAGGAAACAGTGGTCTCGAGGAGTACACGACTGGTCTAATATTTGACCTCTTCAGATCCACTCCCCGCAGGATCCCCTTTAATTACTTAATGTGCGAGCTTATCTCACTTCCACTCTGTTTCCATAATGAGTGATGGCTTCGCCGGCCCACGTAGCTCAGCTTAACTGCGATCAAGTGGAGGGCGGCGGGAGCTCCCAGCACGCCCACGGCCCCCGAACGCTCCGCCGCCACCGGAGCGGCCCTGATGGATCGCGCTCTTGTCAACACAAACTCATAGTACTGTCTGCTCAGCTCAACTTAAGGGCCCCTGACCCGAGAGCCCCCCCCCCGCCGGGCCGCTCTTAGTGGGACAAATTTCCTCTGCTCCTCCAGGGTCTGCAGGCTGCCATAGGACTCATCTGCCTTCTATTACCCTCCCAAACTCCGAGCGAAGTGCGAATAAATGAAAAGGCTTGGCTGGACTTGTGAGGAGGGGATTCTCTGGGGGAAAGTCGGCACTCACTTATCTACAACGTTTATTGCGCTTGAAAGAGTTGGAAAAAACGGCCAGGTTTGGATTCTGCGAGCCCGAAAAGGCTAAATTGATTTATGTGAGTTTGCCGACTTTTTCAGCTTTTAAAGTAAATAATCCTGTTTCCTCGTCAATGTTCTGGGTAATCTGGCGTGCCGAGGCCCATCTCTGGTGCTCACACGGTTTATTTCTACCAGACTGCGTTATATAATGGCAGACCAGCCAGTGCTCCTCGGTGTTTTTATAGTCCAGACTCACTCTGATCATTAGGTTCTCAAATAACCTTCATTATAATTATTAAACTAATGCATTTCAAAACAAATCAAACAAATTAAAGTTAGTTGTTATCATCGGTTAAAGGAGACATATTATGCTTTTTTCCAGTGCAAGTAGATCATCATTGTGCATTTTGTTCTTTGTAAATTGCAAATATAAATCAAAAGACAATGGACTTCCTGTTAAAAATGTCAGGCCCCATCTCTTCAGTGACATTTAGAAAGCAGAGTATGTTCATGCATGTTTTTATTATCCACAAATTGCTGGGCAACCTTTCGGAAGCCTATGTGCATGACACGCCGCCATGTTTGTTTGGGTTCGGTTCTTTTGACTTCCCAAACTACAGTGCTGCTCTGTGATTGGTCCATTCCCACACCATCGTGGCACTTTTATATGCACTTTTTTTTCCCTTCAAGGCACAAGAATTCATCCTGCTGCCAAGGTTAGGTTAAAAACTCAACATGATACTCAGATCATTTGAATCTGGCTTTTCTAAATGAAATGGCACAAAGAAAGTTCTAGTGGCCAGACAAGGCAAGTTTATTTGTAGAGCACAATTCACACACAAGGCAATTCAAAGTGCTTTACACAACAGGAAAAGTTGCATTAAAATCACAAAACACAAAAAGACACACAGAATCATTTTAAAATAAAGTGCTTTAAAAGAGAAGAGTGCAGATAGATCTTTCAGTCGTATGCACGTCTAAACAGAACTGATTTTAGCCTGGATTTAAACATTGTCAGAGTGGAGGCCTGTCTCACATCTTCAGGGAGACTGTTCCAGATTTTAGCTGCAAAAAACTGAAATGCTGATTCCCCATGTTTAGTCCTGACTCTAGGCACCTGCAGGAGGCCGGTCCATGTTTAGTCCTGACTCTAGGCACCAGCAGGAGGCCGGTCCATGTTTAGTCCTGACTCTGGCACCAGCAGGAGGCCAGTCCATGTTTAGTCCTGACTCTGGCACCAGCAGGAGGCCGGTCCATGTTTAGTCCTGACCCTGGCACCAGCAGGAGGCCAGTCCATGTTTAGTCCTGACTGTGGCACCTGCAGGAGGCCGGTCCATGTTTAGTCCTGACTGTGGCACCTGCAGGAGGCCGGTCCATGTTTAGTCCTGACTGTGGCACCAGCAGGAGGCCGGCCCATGTTTAGTCCTGACTCTGGCACCAGCAGGAGGCCGGTCCACGTTTAGTCCTGACTCTAGGCACCAGCAGGAGGCCAGTCCATGTTTAGTTCTGACTCTAGGCACCAGCAGGAGGCTGGTCCATGTTTAGTCCTGACTCTAGGCACCAGCAGGAGGCCGGTCCATGTTTAGTCCTGACTCTGGCACCAGCAGGAGGCCGGTCCATGTTTAGTCCTGACTCTGGCACCAGCAGGAGGCCGGTCCATGTTTAGTCCTGACTCTAGGCACCTGCAGGAGGCCGGTCCATGTTTAGTCCTGACTGTGGCACCTGCAGGAGGCCGGTCCATGTTTAGTCCTGACTCTGGCACCAGCAGGAGGCCGGTCCATGTTTAGTCCTGACTCTAGGCACCAGCAGGAGGCCGGACCACGTTTAGTCCTGACTCTAGGCACCAGCAGGAGGCCGGTCCATGTTTAGTTCTGACTCTAGGCACCAGCAGGAGGCCAGTCCATGTTTAGTCCTGACTCTGGCACCAGCAGGAGGCCGGCCCATGTTTAGTCCTGACTCTGGCACCAGCAGGAGGCCGGTCCACGTTTAGTCCTGACTCTAGGCACCAGCAGGAGGCCGGACCACGTTTAGTCCTGACTCTAGGCACCAGCAGGAGGCCGGTCCATGTTTAGTCCTGACTGTGGCACCTGCAGGAGGCCGGTCCATGTTTAGTCCTGACTCTGGCACCAGCAGGAGGCCGGCCCATGTTTAGTCCTGACTCTAGGCACCAGCAGGAGGCCGGACCACGTTTAGTCCTGACTCTAGGCACCAGCAGGAGGCCGGTCCATGTTTAGTCCTGACTGTGGCACCTGCAGGAGGCCGGTCCATGTTTAGTCCTGACTCTGGCACCAGCAGGAGGCCGGCCCATGTTTAGTCCTGACTCTGGCACCAGCAGGAGGCCGGTCCACGTTTAGTCCTGACTCTAGGCACCAGCAGGAGGCTGGACCACGTTTAGTCCTGACTCTAGGCACCAGCAGGAGGCCGGACCACGTTTAGTCCTGACTCTAGGCACCAGCAGGAGGCCGGACCACGTTTAGTCCTGACTCTAGGCACCAACAGGAGGCCGGTCCATGTTTAGTCCTGACTGTGGCACCTGCAGGAGGCCAGTCCATGTTTAGTCCTGACTCTGGCACCAGCAGGAGGCCGGCCCATGTTTAGTCCTGACTCTGGCACCAGCAGGAGGCCGGTCCATGTTTAGTCCTGACTCTAGGCACCAGCAGTAATGGAAGGTCTGCCACTGCTGGATAAATGATGGCTTTATTTACTGTGACTCTCCACAGACTGGACACTTTATCTGAAAAGTCACATTGTGGACCTCTTTTTATGTTATTTATTTTGTTGCTGTTTCATTTATTCATTGACTTTTCTTTTCTTATTTCTTTTTTTTTTTTTTTTGATTGCCTCCTGAGATGAATCATCTCTTTTTCATCCAGTCCTGAATAACCACTTACTCTTGTTTTATTCCAATCTTTTGTTCCTACTTGATTGAAGTCTTATCATTATTTTAAGGTAACACTGTATGAGTTTTGGAAATTTGACTGAAAACTGAAGAATTCCTTTGCCACGAGAACTGATCTTGGAGGTGTGTTCAAGCAGACAGGACCCACCATCATCCAGGAATCGAACCCAGAACCTGTTGAAATGAATGAATGGGTGCTCACTCTACTGCACAGAGGCTCGATTACAGCCAATTAATAGTAACCAACTGTTGCATATCCAATGTCTTGTCATCAACTTGGCTGTTAAAATCTTACCCTACAAGTTTTCCTCAGTGTCAGACATCGTAGTGAAAGACCGTGAAGACAAAGGGGATTAAAAACAGCTTCGCAGATGAAATGATCCCTCTGGCGATGACCCCAGCTGAGAGTGAGACGTCATAGTCGTCTGGAGACATGACAGAGCAGCTCCTCTGATGTTCGGGCTCGTCACAGAGTGTGTATGATGTGGCGTCAATCATCTGAACGCCGATGGGAACCAGGACTGTGCAGGCGGAGGACACACACGGAGACGACATGTCGGGGATTCTGCAAAACATGTCGCAGATGAAGCCCCGCCTCTCTGCAACCACCTCCTGTTAAGACACGAAGCAAAACTGGTTCATCATTTAAAACAAGTTGATTGTACTTCTGGTGGTGTCAGAGGGAAGGTTTATTGTGACTTTTTCAACAAAGCGCAGTCAATGTTTCAATATGGCACCACCTAGTGTTGTCAAAAGCTGTGGTTCTCAAACTTTTTAAGTCGCAACCCCCAAAATAACAATAGTTCACATTCGCGACCCCCAAACCCAAAAAATAGGCGACGTGCAAAGTGATAAATTAGCCTTATATCTAATGTTTGACTTTATTTTGAGAATATAGACCTAGAAAATGACTTTAATAGGCCGACAAATAGGAATCTACATTTACCACTGCATTTGAAGGTGTCAAGCCTTGTTTAAGACTATTGTATACATACAGACCCCCATTGGGGTCTCGACTCCTAGTTCGAGAACCACTGGTGAAAGGTATCAAAATCAGATGCTAATCGGTACTAGACTCAAAACTAGATAGTCAATGGTGTAAAAGAAATAATTAATTATAACATTCCTGAACAGTTTTAGATAATCTTGAGCTTTAACTTTTCATATATCTTGATTTCTACTCACCTTGACATGATTCAGCCGTCCTCCAAAGCCTTCAGAACTGTCACCTGAAAACAACAAGTTCAAACCCTAGATCAAGGCGGCCATTGGAATCATGAAGCGAGGCACAGACACTATCAACGTGATGAAGGGATCCTCCTCCTCTCACACACGGGACACCCTTCTCCAGAGACCACTGGGTCAGTCTGAGTGACCTGCCGGGTCCACCAGGCTGACCACGCCTCAGGAAGTAACAACAGCTGATAAGAGACACGTCACAAAAAGACCAGGGACAGTGATGACGATGACTCGAAGACAGCAACCGAAACATGGCAAGGTGAATACATCTGTTTTGGCTAAAAATAATGAAGGTACTGTGTGTATGAAGACTGAAGACAAGATGAACCAAAGCACCAGTTATTCTGTGTAGAAAATGACCTTCTATTGTCATTGTTAGCCTATTCCTTGACATCAAAATTGATTTATGAACGTTTGTTTAGTGACAAAAGCATTTCCCGGGATCTCATTTTCACAGAGAACACTTGGATTCGGTGTTTAAAGGGCATATGACAGGTTTTAACGATTTTCTAATTTTGCTTTTATTTGGTGTATTAATACGTATTATACATAAAAAAACATGTGTTTTACACCAATCAAGTCACGGTTTGTGGAGAAAAGCTGAAACATCTGTTTAAAATTACAGGAAGTAAAAAACTGATGACATCACACTAGTGAGACTCTTGCCATCCAAATGTTTTACCTAATTTACCCAAAATGAACAACTTATTTTACCCTCAAAACATTAATTCAACAAAATAAAGGTGTTCAAGTGTATTTTGATTTGTCGGACAAAAAAATCTCTGACATTAAGCCGATTTTTAGCCCAGTGCTCAAAGTCATCTCCTGGTGTGATGTCATCATTTACAACCAGGAAGTGAGATTACAAAACCAAAAAAATAGCTAAAAATGATAAAATGTGTAATTATTTTTATCAAAACTTTCAATATATTGATCTTACCTGTATTTTAGGTACATGAGTCCAACCTGTCATAGGACAATAGAAAATGAAGGATTTTGAAACTAATTGTCAACAACACTGTGACCCAAAAGTTACAAAATGAACGTAGCATCCCACAGGCAAGTGAAGCTCAGATTCATCCAAGCTTCAGCACATACCTGAGTGTTGTAACTGGTCACAGGAGCAGCCTGGACAGTCCTGCAGAGGGCGCCTCCTGCAGTCAGGCTTTGTCTTTATCAGAGAATCACATTTTGCTGTTTAGCTGTTAGTGAGCAACTGTGTCATCTACCTGTGCTCCTCTGGAACATTTGGGGCAAAACACCGGGACTGATTTGATTATTTTGGCTTTGTTCATGACCTGTGTCCACTAAATTAGAGTTTACCTTTAAAACTTTGCTTTAACGGTTAGGCACATAATAAAATCCAAATGAAGCGAGTGTAGAAACCTTAATGCAAATGTAGTGCTCTAAATGCAATATTTGGCTTTGCAATTTCCTGCTACATTTTCGTTACGTCAAACGTGAGTTTTGAAGACAACTCAGGTGCTTTTATGAAATCAAGACGTTTCAAATCATAGGCACAGAGACAACATGCAACAGTGCTCACCCCTGCCCCATGAACCTGGCCCTGGGTTGGACTGGCACAGGACGGGCTGCCAGTGTGCCCCATCAGAGCCGGACCACCATCATTCAATCTCACTCACACACATTTCATGCTCGGGAACAACACTTGCTTACTTTGGCCGTTTCGGTAAACACTGTTACATAACTGTGTGGTTTTCTGTGAGTGTTTGTGGGGGAATCGTCCTTGTTGTAGCTTCCAGGACGGGCAGATGTGATTATTAAAACATAAGATCGAAATACTGAAATAAGATACATTACTTGGTATTACAGAATCGATATTTCACTGGTCTGGCCCCAATGTGGAGAAAGTAAACTTGTTTATCTAATGCCTGGTGCTTCATTTTTTTTATGTCAAACTATGTCACAAACGACCAAATCTTACAAAATCGGACGCCGTAAACCCAGCTGGAGCGAACACCAGGCTCCGGGCTCCGTGTGGGAAAGTATTTGTGAGGCTCGCGCTGGACTGTACGACCAGAGGAAGGCTCACTCAGACATCTGACGTGACATCAATGGCAGCTCATCCTGCAGAACAGCAGCGCTCACTCCAGTCCGTCTCACTGTCACACCTACGACCCACATTTCTGAGCCGTGACTCAAGATTTTCCCCACAATCTGAAATCTTTCATCACAGACGGCTCAGGACAGTCGACTGATTCTTGGTTTTGATTAGTCAATAGTATATTTCATAATGCTTTTGCAAATATGTTGTAATGTATTCTTTAAAATATAACATCATAGAATATCACAGCGGTGGAAGAAGTGTTCAGTTTTGTTACTCAAGTAAAAGTATCAAATAAAAAAAAATCTACTTAAGTAAAACTGTTGAAGTACATGTTGGAAAATTTACTTTAAGAGTAAAAAGTATTTTGTGCAGAATATGAGATTTTTTTTGTATTAGGGCGAGACTCTACAGGCAAAAGTCTTTCTTTTTTTTTTTTCTTTTTTTGGTCAGTTTGTTCTCAACATATCGACTTTCATGTGGAGACAACAAACTTGTCCAATCTGCTCCTAAAGATGTTTTATTCTTCCATTTAATCCGCTTCGTCCATAGATTTCTCTGGGACATTGTACTTCAAAGGACGTTTCTTAACCCACACTCACCAAACTGTACAATTTTGGACTCAACAGGATTTTGACGAAACGTACAGAGGGAGTTCTTGATATCTAATTCTAAAACTGATTTATTGAAGTTTAAAAATTAGGCAAAATTAGAATTTTTAGGAACATTTTCAGTCTAATCTAGTTTACTTAAAAATAAAATAAGAAATAATTTTTTCTTTTGTAACTAATATGTGTCAAAATGAACCAAGAAATTTAAACTTGGTTCTGTCCCAAATATGGGTACTTTTGACTTGATTTTTACGCATATAATGCCTTATTTCTACATGAAAACTTGACACGATGAAAAACTTTTTTCTTACATTTAAACTACAGGAGAAGTTTTGAACTGATATCTTTAAATTTAAGATTTTTCCCTGTTCACCAGTAGTGTCACCTCAAATGTCGCAATTTTGGATAAGAATTGTGCTTAATTTTAGTCAAAAAAGGTCCAGTCAAATGAATTTATTTAAATGTATGTGTATATTTTTGTTTGCCTGTTGTTGAGCTCAGGCAGAATGTCACCATCAACGTGTTAAAGAATTACCCCCAAAACAAAATGAAAAGTACTTCTACTTTTCAGTCCAGAAAAAAAATGTAGTAGAGTAAAAAGTACAAACACTTGGTCTCAAATGTAGTGAAGTAAAAGTGTCCAGTGTAAAAACAACTCAAGTACAGATACCTACACATTTTCCTTACGTAATGTAGTTTTACTTCTGTACCTCGTTACTTTCCACCTCTGGCACATCATGTACACAGTAGACCGTTTGAATATGGAGTACAGCTGCAGTTGTCAGTGATGCTGCAGCCGCGGTCGCCCTCGCTGTCCCAGTTCGGGTGCCTGTGTGGGGGCCATCGGGGCGCAGATAGAAGGCACATGCTGTACAGTGATGATGGCTCCCAAACGAGGTTATCCATCACCGCTGTCCGGAGTCCGCGGGCCCCCGGCCAATACCACATTTATTATAGGGGACGCGAGGATACAGGCGGGAAAATGAAAGGGCTTTTCTCGACACGACCCTGCATTGGAAACGTATGGAGGGACGTGAGGGCCGGGGAAATGACTGGTTTGTCAAGGGCAGCTGCAGAAAACCAGCCGGGTGGTGATTTGGCAGTTTTTGCGCCCCGTGTTAAAACCAGCCTTGTACAATAATATGGACTCAATGTAGGGCTGTGAAGCTTTAGTCGTTTAGTCGATTGACCAACATTTTTAATAGTCGACTAATCTTTTTTTTTGGTTTTGTTTAGATTAAATGGATTTATATGACCAAAAAAAGCAAAAACAAGAAGATATGGAGTGAGTTAGCTAAGTATAACATATAAATACTATGTTTCCTAGAGGTTTTGTGTAAAAATAGTTGTTTTTCCATGTTTTTCCTGTACATTTTTGGTCTTTTGTGTGCAATTTGCAACAGATACATGGAGAGTGTTGATATATTTTTGTCACACGATCTTTTAGTTGACTAATTGGTCGAGTAATGATGAGCGGATTGATACCAAAATTTTGATTTATTGATACTAACAGAGGTATCAGAAAGTATCACTTGCGCAAAAATATTGATACTTAAAATTCCTCCTTTCTTAGGGAGCTAAACTCCCACTCTTTTGGACGTGCCAAAACAACAGAAGTGCAAACAGTGACAAAAAGTGTTCAGGGCAAACCGGTTGGTGACAGCCATATGTCATTGTTTAGCACAAGACGGTTTAGCAGTGGACATGCTGTTCCTCTGTTCCACCTGTGATGAAGTCTTCTGCAGGTCCATTTGTAATGATGGGCGATGCCACTGATTTTTGATTTGATCCGATATGTAATACTGTGGCTAATATCACAACATCGATCTGCTTTGATACCAATGAGATGGGAAACGCCTCGACTATGAACAATTTTACATTTGCTATTTTCTTTAACCTCTGCTTGAACTACTGTGCACAAAACCTAAACACGTTATTTAGATCAGTGTTTCCCAACCAGGGGTATGGGGACCTCAAGGGGTACTTGATGAAATACCAGGGGGTACTTGGAATGGTTTTAGGTTTTAAATGAAGATAAAATATACTTTTATCTGTAAAAAAAAACTGTGATTAGCTGTAAATTTAGCATCTCTATGGAGTATCTTGGACCATAAATATAATTAAAACAACACATATAATAGTAATAATTAACAATATTCAACTAGTAAACCCATTTATTTGCCTGAAACTCAATTTAAGGAGTACTCTGAGTGTGCAACAAAACTTAAGGGGTCCTCAAGACAAAAAAGGTTGGGAACCACTGATTTAGATAATACAGATAATACATAGTATGCCAAGAAAGTGCTCATTTACTCCCAAATAGAAGCTTTTACAATTTATCTGTACTAGGGCAAAACAGTTTTTACTTTCATA
Source organism: Rhinogobius similis (assembly GCA_019453435.1). Lineage (NCBI taxonomy): Eukaryota > Metazoa > Chordata > Actinopteri > Gobiiformes > Gobiidae > Rhinogobius > Rhinogobius similis. The sequence continues at coordinate 39,207,868 of CM033630.1, read as the reverse complement.
CATGCAAAACACGGGTACAGACCCTTATTTCCATCAGTTAACTCTATAGAAGCAACTTCATGGAAAGACATTGTGTTTGTAATGTATAATCTGTGCATATTATAAATGTCCTTTGTCAGGAAAGAACTAGTGCAGAAGCATTTGCCAGGGTCAAAGCCAGGCACATTGTACACTATGAATCATGGGTAAATAACTGATCGACTCTATCCCAGACTATGATTCTCTGTCATGGTGCAGTTTCAAAAGTGCAAGGAGAGTTAGAGGAACTATATGGAAACAACTGTATAAGACTATTCCAGTCGTTTCTGAGTCATGGAGCAATACCGAGTGAAAGGGGGCGGGGCCAACGGTTCAAACTAAAATATGTTTCTGTCTCATGGTTTAAAATCAGGTACAGGCCCTTTAACCATTTTCCATCAGAGTTTTATTATGTTCTACTATCTTACATTTATTAACTAACACATTTATTCACAGGCTTTTATTAAAACAGATTAATTGACTTAAAACGAGGATTGTCCAAACTAGTGCACTATGGCAACTTCTGCGATTGCGCTAAAGTATCTGGGCATGTGTCATCAGAAACATGGGGCAGGGTTCCAAATCGGGCAACGACATCAATCAAACGCAACAACGGTCCTGCTGCTTTTGAAGAACAACCGCAAAAAACACTCGTCAACTCTCCAGACTAACTTCATCCATTTAGAATGCAATGAAACAAACAACTAACACAGTTTATGTGTCTTTACTTTGGCTTTAAGAAACAGAACTTTTCCTCTGGTTAAGATGAAATGGTGCTACTTGCCTAAAGACTGTGGCTTTAAAGCAAACCGCGCTGATGGTTAAAGCTGACCACTTAAAGGGCAGCCGTGGGAGTGACGTGAATAATAGTGTTTCATTTGTCTAATCTTAGGCCCGGCTGGTGCTCTGCTGGCAGCGCAACAGAGCCGCTCCACCACAACATGCAGTCAGAGCCCTCAGTGATTATGTTACTGCTGCGTTTCATTCTAAGCTAACTCTTTCATATCCGATGCATCTCCGTAGTGTTTTTGACTTATGTTGCGCTAATTGAGGCATGTGTTTGTTTAAGTCTTTACGACAGGTTCTCATGATATTCTAATTGTGACTTAGTTTGGTGGGATAGCAATGTTTAGTATGGCTTTAAAGCTGGGGTACCTGATTTTCACACTGCGGAACCGGAAGTAGTTTTTTAACTCTGTCAAACTCGTCCCTAGCTCTCTCAAACCCTTTGGGACATCGTTAAATTTAAAAGTAGTGAGTTCTGCCTTTAGCTCTTATTTTGAGACAAATGACTTTATTATTAGACGCAGACAGCACACAGAGGTCTCATTTTTGTCACAAAGTGCTGCTTTTACAAGATACACTTTGAGGGAAAACACAAAATGTCCAAATGTACATGTTAAAAAGTGAGGTAACCCAGCTTTAAATTTGTAAAGATGCAGTTTGTGAAGACATTTTGAAAAACAAAAGTTTAAACTTACAGGAAGTAGTGCTGAGTTCTAAAACAGAATCCATCTGTGATGTCATCAAAACGCGACGCGAAGAAAACATTCCGCGCCTTCCACTGTCCACCACACCTATAGAGTTTAGTTATAAAGTTAGTTAGTATAATTTGTCTATAAATTGTTATGCACATCTCTGCATAACATTGTACCCTTATTAACATTAAAGGAAAAAAATATAGATCAACTTATGACAAAGAATAACTTTATTAACATTTTTTCTTAGCTCCTCGTCCCCCAGATTTTGTCTCTCTGACCAGGATTGGGACAGGACAGGAATTGTTTACCAGGAGTGGGACGGGACAGGAGACGAGGCACTCAGGGGTCCTCATCCCTGGGACGCAGAGCTTCCCCTGGGACACAGAGCTCCGCGGGGCTCGTCCCTGGGACGCAGAGCTCCGCGGGGCGCGTCCCTGGGACGCAGAGCTCCGCGGGGCGCGTCCCTGGGATGAGGAGCACCAACTGCTGCAAACTGGTGTTTACGTGTGAAAGCAGATACAGTATGGCAGTGGGTGGCGTAATTGCCGTGTGACAAACATTTTAGGCCTAAGTCATAATTGTTGGCTGAACTGACATGCTAATTTAAGCTAACAGGACGGCTCTGTTGTGGGTTTAGCTCTTTGTCATTGTGTTAACTGTGTGTGAAATGTGGGCACAAGAGGAATTTACCCCATTATGAGAAGTCAATTGAGCAATATAAAGCTGTCTATTATTTGTCATTATGCTAACTGCTCAAATGCTAATGTAGTCTATTGTTGAATATATTTAGCCTCAAAATAAAATAACAAGAACTTTCCCCGTTAAGGAACTTTGTTTATTGTCTTGTACGCTACATATTTCATGACTGGATTTCATGCAAACCCTTTGATCATAGTTTGTATTTTTACTAGTATAATTATTTGTAATTGTTTGATGTTGCAGCTCACCGCCCAAAGTTCCTCGTTTGAGAATTTTCACTGAAAATGGAATTACATTTTTCTGGTTCTGAATGATGTTCTTTTCTTTCATGCCACTCTCATTTGTGCTTGTTGTTGTGTGTCATAATATGCCCTTTTTTTAAATTCAAATCCAGCTTCTGTATTCACCTTATTCCGCCCCACCCACTTTTATCTCTTTTGCCACAGATGGTAAATCCTGTAGTAAAGGCACCTCCAGTTTGGCGAGAACCCTGTTTGCACAACTGGTGAACGAGGAAAAAGTAGATTGATTTGTGTAAAATGTTTAACGAACACGAGCAACAAGGAGTCACAAAGCACTGATTTCCTGGGCGGCCTGAAAACGGCTTTTTAGTCCGTGTAGAACTTACTTTCTGTTGAACTCTGCCCCGTGTGAACTACAACGGAAACAAGATGGCGGCGCCCAATGAAAACTTTCAGAAGGTGAATGGTGCAGGTTTGATGTAAAAGCAGCTCTTGGACTAAATAAGACAGCTGTTTACATTGCATTATAAACCGTTTTATCGCCTAAATTCAGGGAAGCTAACACACTAGTTACTGTCAGCATTATCACGAAATGGAAAAACTCTGCTCTGGGCTCTGAAAGTTGTGTATAGCGCATTTGAATTTGTCGCGTTGAAGATTCAGGATGCAAGGAATGTGCTGGGAAATTGAGGAAGTCTGTTTTTTTTGTGTTTTTATGACAGTGGGGGTGCACGGTGGCAGAGCAGTTAGAGCTTCTGCCTCCCAATAAGGAGATTGTGGGTTCGAATCCCGGACCACCCCAACATCACACGATCTCTCTGGGTGGAGTCTGCATGTTCTCCCCGTGTTACCGTGGGTTTCCTCCTGGTTCTCCGGCTCCTCCCACCGTCCAAAGACATGACTGTGTAGGTTAATTGGCAACTCTAAATTGCCCCTAGTGAATGAATGAATGAATGATAATATTCATTGGGTGGTGTATGAATGAGAGTGTTGTGAGAGATGTGGGACAACAGATGGAAATTAGCCCAAGGTTACAATCTGGTGTGTTTACAGCATGTATATCATGTATGTTCATTAACATGCACTGTCCCGACCAAAAAAAACAACAACAAAAAAACGCGAAAATTAGGTACAACACCTTTAACCTTTATTCAGTCTTGACCGGACAAAACGTACCCAACTGTACTTTTGCTTGTTCCTTTTTTTGCGCCAGAGAACACCAAAACACCTAGAATCTGCACGTGGAGAACATGCAAACGTTGTTACTTTGAGGCAGCACCAGTACATTACACTCACATTGTGGTGCGCAGAAAGTCTTAAATGACCACATGAGATGGATTTCACGTTACGACGTTCAAGGCCCTGACTGTTCATTGCCTCCATAAAAATCTACATAGAAATAATTGAATAACTTTACAGCTGCACTTCGGAAAGTATTTACGAGCGCGAGTACAAGTCTCTCCTCTCCCTCCAGAAGCCGTACAGCTCCGCACGCTGGAGTTTAAAACGCCAATAAAACAGGCCCCGTCCGTCGAGTGAGTGAGGTTTCTAAACAAAATAATGCTCATATCAACACTTTGGTCAGCGTTCCCCCTCTGAGCGTTTGTGGTCTGCGCAGAGCTCTATTTCTTTATTTGATTTTCCTAAGTGAATTTAGCGGTGCGGCCTGTAAAGTTGCACCAGGCAGCAGTATTCAGGCGAAGGAAAATTTATTGCTGACTTTCGCGCTGTTCTTTTTCAATTAGACACAGTTCGGAGTCGAAGAAAGTAGTCGTTCTACGGTGGATTCACAGTTAAAAAGCCATCTCGAATATGACTTATAGTTAAAATATGTTGTTTTTGTTGTTTTCATTTCGTGATATTATGTAAAATGGACCTTTAATCATGCTTTAAATGTTCCCTCTTACTCATGCATCCTCTCAGACTTGTATTCAGAGGGATTCGTGCTTGTTTTCCCCTCACACTCGTCCATTTCTCTGTACATGGGCTTAGTTCTGTTTTTCTTAATTTCATGTCAGTGTACAGTGTATATGTCAGTATTGTCAGAACTTGTTTCTTTTATTAAAATGTCCAAAATATAAAATAATGATCCGTGGGTGACTGTCGCGGATGATAAACACATGGCTTTTTTTCTCCTTTGCACGTCTATATTTTATGATTTTCATTTTATACTTGTTTCAATCTAAATTAGAAGCCAGTTGAAGAAGAGGTAACACTTTATAATAACTCCACTTATTCCTGCCTTAGTAAAGCATGAATAAAGACTTAATTCATAGTGAACAAAGAATTTATTAAGAATGATTCAGGATTATTAACTACTTAACTAATAATCTAACCCAAATTCCGAGCCCTAACCCTAACCTTAATTAAGTTGTTACTAATCCTGAATCAGGCTTAATAAACTATTTGTTCAGTGTGAAATAAGTGTTTGCTCATGCTTTGTTAAGGCAAAATAAGGTGTAGTTATTATAAAGTGGTACTGAAGAAGAAAATAAAAACATCAACATAGAGGTTCTGGACGTTTTGGAGAACTTTTGGATATAGCAGTATTTGTGTTTTTTAAAATGATGTAATCTATTAGTGGTTTTCAGATTGTCGAATATAATATCCTACTGTCTGATGGGGGCAAGAGCCATACTGATTACAGTGCACTTTGCCATGAAATATATATCTTTTTTTTTTTTATTTAAGCTGGTTATTTCTATCATTGACCCAAAAAGTATGTACGCGTCACAACAGACTGACTGACCAATATATCCCACCTTTAAGGACACAGATTCTGTCACAGTGACTTTGTTGATCTTTAAACCTTGTTCTAACAATGTTCTGTCATCAAAAACATACCTGGAGTTGCATTCACTTGCGTTCGTGCTGTTTTGAGGAATGTTTATTAGAAAATCCTCCTCCTCCTCCGAGCGTCAAACACACCTCCTGCTGAACTCCCGGGATTTTCTGACATATTTTCTGACTTCATACGTCACTTATTCTTAAATCATGGCTACACTCGTTCTGATCATTTCTGCCTCTAAACACGATAACGGCTGCAGCAAATCCGCACAATGACGTCTTTTCAGCGCTAACTTTACTAGATTGTATATAGCGCTGGCGGATGGACTCAGTAAGTGTCATTTCACCTGATAACTCAGGTCATAGAATGAAGAAGAAACTTTTTACCCCCAAATTTAAAGCATCCAAGAGCATGTTTAAACGCTAACAGCAATATTAAAAATGCAGATTTTTTTCCTTTAAAGTGCACACATTCTGCTACAGTGAGTGTTTTGTGCTTTTAACCCTGTTCTAACAATGTTCTGTCATCAAAAACATACCTGGAGTTGCATTTAACTGCATTCACGCTAGTTTGAGGAAAGCTGCTTAGAAAAGTGTCGGGACAAACTGCAGAGAAGCAGTTTGCCTCGACAATAAACTTTTACTTTATTTTTTTTCCAAACATGAGATGGCAAACTTAAGAGTATGTTTAAAGGCTAATAAAAAAGAAAAAAAAACATATTATATTATTTTTTCCTTTAAACACAGTTGTTTTTTGTTGCTCAAAAATTCCTTGAAAAACACATTCATTCATTCATTCATTCATTTTCTACCGCTTATTCCCGTTAGGGGTCGCGGGTGACTGGAGCCTATCCCAGTGACTTTGGGCCTTAGGCGGGGTACACCCTGGACAGTGGCCAACTCATCACAGGGCTAACACAGAGACACGGACAAGGACAGACAACCATTCACTCTCACATTCATTCACTACGGACAATTTAGAGTTTCCAATTAACCTACACAGTCATGTCTTTGGACGGTGGGAGGAGCCGGAAAGAACCCACGGTAACACGGGGAGGACATGCAGACTCCACCCAGAGAGATCGTGGGATGTTGGGGTGGTCCGGAATTCGAAACCACGATGTTGGGGTGGTCTGGGATTCGAACCCACGATCTCCTTATTGAGAGGCAGAAGCTCTAGCAGCTCTGCCACCGTGCACCCTGAAAAACAGATAATTAGTAAAAATAAAAATCCAGATAAACTTAACCATCTAAAGTAGACTGAAGTAGGGATTGCTTGTGGCGGTGCTCTCCGTGTGACGTCTTCCTCGGCCTGTGTGGTTTGCCTGAGCTGTTTTCTTACACTACAGGAGTGCACAGTCTTATTGTTTTAATCCCTGGGCACACATTAGAGAATGGAGTGACACAGTTCTAATGCCGGCGCGGTCGGTTTACTACGGTGACATCAAACACACATATATATTTCAGAAGACTCTGAGAGAGAAAGGAAGAAATATTAAACGCGTGTCTCTGGCGTTGGAAGGCAGAGGTGATGGCCGCGGACACCCAGAAGTTGGAGGAGCAGAGGAGCTGTTTGCCAAAGTAATAAAACGAAAGGAGGGCTGTGAGAGGTTTTCCTGCTCCGCTCCACAAGGGAGGCTTCGGTCCAAATAAACTGTATGATGCAAAACATGTCTGATACAGTTTGTTGCACTATAGCTTTTCATATGAGAGGGTTTTGAGTGAACTGAATCGTGCACGCTCATACAACCAACATTAAGCAGTATTTATGCAATATATCCAGAAAGAAAGAAAAAAAATCTCAAACTGTTAGAAAAATTTGATTCTTTTTTTGTTTATAGTAAGCCAGCTTTAGTTTTTCTTCCCTAATCTAATATTTAAAATGTTACAACTGCATTAATGGTTAGTTTTTTGGTAACACTTTAGATTAACCCCACTTATTCCTGCCTCAACTTAATTAATAGTGAGAAGAATTTATTAAGAATGATTCAGGCTTATTAAACTATTTAACTAGCCCTAACCCTAACCTTAATTAAGTAGTTACTAATCCTGACTCATGCTTAATAAACTATTTAATAGTAGTTAATACACTACTTTGTTAATGCTTTGCTAAGGCAGGAATAAGGGGAGTTATTCTAAAGTTAATCTAAAACCTAGAATATATATCTTGTTAAAAGTATTTTCAGTACCACTTTGTGTAGTTTATTAAGCATGATTCAGGATTAGTAACAACTTATTACAGTTATGGTTAGGAATGAGGGTTAGGTTAGGATAGGCTTAGGTAAGTACTTACTAAGTCTAAATCATAAACTAGTTGTTCACTATGAATGAAGTCTTTGTTCATGCTTTACTAAGCCATGCAGTAATCACAAAGTGTCACTGTGATTTCCAATCTTAATATATTTACAAAGATTTGAATCTTTAAAAGGTGAGTGTGAACAAGTTCAAGAAAATTGTAAAAAGTGTGGCGCCTGAGACATGTTTTATTTTTTTCTTGTGTCATATTTTGTGCCTTTCAATGCTGTGTGTATTTTGTTGGCAGTTAGATTCTGATACTCAAAAGGACTTCTGGTGAAATAAAGGTGAAACTATAGATAATTGTTGCAACATATTTACAGAACTCTACCCCTGTGGTGTAGCTCTTTTTCTGGTCGTGAGTGGTGCTCGGTGGGGCAGGGGTTGCTTGTAACCCAAAGCACAAAGGGTAAACCAGTGTTTCCCACCCAGGGGTTGTCATTTGGAAAGGTTTTATCTGAATAAAAAAAAGTGTCATTTTTGGAGTGTCTTGGACCATAAATATAATTAAAACAAAAAACATAGTAATAATTGACAATATGTGACCAGTAAACCTATTGACTTGTTACGGGGTACTCTAAGTGTGAGACAAAGCTTAGGGGGGACTCGAGAAACACTGGAGTTGACAATTCAACGTATTATCTCGCTTTCACCCACCCACAACCAACCGAACCTCCGCAACCACCAGAGCCAAACCACAACCACCCAACCCCACCCACAACCAGCCCACGGTCAACACAGTCGCATCCAATCCACACACACACACACTCTCTGTCTCCTCCGTCCCTCACTCATACATAGGGTTGAGTACAGATGAACCAGTTGAGAAAGCACCTCCATATTAGCAATGGAACTCAGTAGCCATGGACTCAATAAATGGATATCTTTGAACATACTCTTGGCCATGTGGATGAAGGCTATCACAAAAACATGGATGACACGAACCAAACCAATGATGAAAGACTGGACTGAGAAAACTGAGAGAAATAGAAAAAAATTACACCAAAGCTCCACCAGGGGCACACGAGCCGACCACAACCCCCACTGCAGACGACCACCACTCCCACTGCAGACGACCACCACTCCCACTGCAGACGACCCCCACTCCCAGTGCAGACGACCACCACTCCCACTGCACACGACCCCCACTCCCAGTGCAGTCGACCACCTAAACCAGGTCTTAACCAGGACTAAACCAGGTCAAAACCAGGACTAAACCAGGTCTCAGCCAGGTTTAAACAAGGTCTAAACCCGGCCTAAACAAGGTCTAAACTAGGAATAAAGCAGAACTAACCCAGGACTAAACCAGAGCTATACCAGGTCTTTACTAGGTCTAAACCAGGTCTAGATCAGGTCTAAACCAGTTCTAAACCAGGACTAAACCAATACTAAACCAGGTCTAAACACGGTCTAAACCAGGACTAAACCAGGTCTAAACACGGTCTAAACCAGGACTAAACCAGGTCTAAACCTATAACAAGAGATAATATATTTTCTATATTTTTGGCAGATGGGTTGAAGGCCAGATCTTATCCCTTGGAGGGCCTGATTTGGCCCCCGGGCCTTAAGTTGACTAGCCCTGAACTAGAACATAAAATAGTGTCAATAAAAATGTGAGTTTACTCTCTCCCCGTGTCTCTGAATGTAGGCTTTTCTCTCGGTGTTCCTGTTTTCCCAAAGTAAATCACATTAGGATCCTCTCTGGTCAGGAATCCTCAGGGAATATCCAAAAAAATGAAGATTTGAATTTCACATTTGGAAAGGATCGCAAATAGCACAACTGAGTGTTGATGGTCATAATGACAGGGAGCGGAGCACGGCAAAGCACACCAAACAGCACGTTTGTATTTAGAGGAGACAGCTTTGGCCCACCACAGTAGACTTTGGCTGAGTAACGCCGTGGTATTTATGATTTCCAAACTCTCTGCATTCTAAAGGCTCCGGGGGTGGCCTTGTGCTTCATTTCCCACTTCTCCGGGAGCTGGTGTTTTGGGTGTTGTGCCTGCTTACTCGCGCGCCTCTCCTTGACCTCCGCGCCGCTCCATTGTCCCAGAGTGTGCGACTTGATTAGCGGCCTAAGCTCTGTGGAGGTGCGCCTGGGTGGGCACAGCTGATCTTTTGTACTAATTTGGGATTAATGGCGGGTCTGCAACAGTGCGTAAACACGGCCAGTGAGAAGGCCCCTCCTGCCACACGGAGCTAAACATTAATCCCCCTCTAATGCCCGGAGTCAACTTCCAGTCCTCATCAGAATCTCTGCCTAGGCCGATACAAAACACCAGCTCCATACGTAAAGTGTACATGGCCACAGCTAATGAGAAGGGATGGAAGGATTAAGAATCTAAATGAAGCGTGATTACAGAGGTCACCATTTAAGACCAAGAATTGTAAACGCGGTAAAATCTATATTTTATATAGAAGTGGTGACTGCATTGAGTTATGTTATTGTACAATTTGAAGGTTATACTTTTATGGAGTTGTTTTGTCTAAGGTTGTCAAAGTGTTGAAAATCAGATACTAATTGATACTGAAGCTAGTATTAAAACTAGAGAGAAAGTATTGATCCTAAAGGGGAAAAAACAAGGTACCACTCCCCAACACTTCCTGCCTTAACAAAGCATGAACAAAGACTTAATTCATAGTTAACAAATGAGTTTATTAAAACTGATTCAAGTTTAGTAACTCCAACCCTAATCTGTAGTTACTAATCTGGACTCATGTTTACTAAACTGTATATGAATTATCAATTATGTCTTTGCTCATGCTTTATTTAGGTAAACTCCTTATTTTATCTAGTAGTAATAACTACCTGTAGTTATTATAAAGTGGTATCAAAAAGAATTGTAAACAGGAGCAAAGACCTCTGAGGGGGAATGATCCTTTCATTTGAATGTGTCAGAGCTGCTTCTTCACCCACTGTTCAATAACTACAAGAGTTTAGGGGTTTATTGTGCCAAATACTGTAAATGGAGTAGTCCAACGGCCAAAATTTCCGAATCAGAAAGATTTTTATTGCCATTGTCGGTGAGCAAAATTCACAAACTAGGACCATATACCAATGAATAATAATAATAACAATAGAGAAGTAAAACATATTTGTATTTGTGTGGTTATCCAAGAAGGCTACTGCTATGATGCTAGTTTTGACTTTACTTAGAGAGTCGGTGGTTTGATTCCAGCTCTGGCCAATGAAAGCGTGTTGTTGCACGTCTGAGAGTGAATGTTGGGTGTGGGTGATCGATGGTGGGGGGATCTGTTCGTCACAGATCTATAAACCAAATCTAAAAGTGCATATAAAAATGTTGTCTGCACTGAAATGGAACAATTAATCATGATTTATGTACTTCAATTTTTTTCTTTAGCTGCCTCTGCAACAAAACAATACATTCAAGCAGAGCAGTTGGTACCACTTTACTGTAACTGCACCTAATTTAGCTTTTTGCCAATTATGAACGAAGCCTTAATTCACAAGGACCATACAGTTTATTAAGAATGACTCAGGCTTGGGAACTACTTAAAGTGCGTATGACAGGTTTTTATGATTTTCAAATTTTGACTTTATTCAGCGTATTAGTACCTCTTGTAAAAAAAAAAAAAAAAAATATATATATATATATATATATATATATATATATATAGTGGAGAAAAATCTGTTGAAAATCACAGGAAATAAACAAATTGATGACATCACACTACAGAGACAAAAGTTACGCAAAATTTAGACAAAGAATATACTTTTTTGACCCTTTAAACATTGATTCAACAAAATAAAGGTGTTCACATGCATTTTTATTTTAAAAAAAAATTTGTCATCATTTACCAGTTACAGCAGGAAAATTAAAAACTAAACAAATGGCTAAACTGGGTTAAAATTTGCAAAGATTTTAGCAGAATTTGAAATATATTCATCTTAACTGCTTTTTAGTTAAATGAGAGGTCTAACCTGGCACTTTATTTAAGGTTAGAGTTAGAGTATTAGTTACGTAGTTACCAATCTTAATAAAAATGTGTTCATTATAAATTAAGTCTTTGTTTATACTTTAGTAAAGCAGGAATAATGTAGTTATTATTAAGTGCTACCAAGAAGGGTATTATTTGGTCTATTGTGACAGCCCGCGGTACTTTTGTGATTTTGTATTTTGGTTAATGTTACATTAAAATGGATTGCACAATGTCTATGGTTGCTTTCACACTTGCACATTCTCCACATCAGAACTGGGACTGAACCAGGACTAAACCCCAAACTAAACTGAAATATGTTCAGTTTAGCAACAAATATCAGCAAGTATGATTGTAGATGTACAGTTAATCAAATGTATAATCGTGATTTCAATCAAAAATACAATGAATTATCTTCTGTTCAGAATCATTATGCCACAAAAATCTGAACATTAACATGTTTTATACATTTTTGATTCATACATTTTAAACAGCTTCACAAAACAATGCTAAAAATGTAATAAAATAGACTTAAAATTTCTCTACTGGAACAATAAAGAAGTAACTGTTTGAAGTAAATGTGATTTCAATTATGAGTTGAATAATTGTAAGTCGGACCCTTTCAGCCCATCCATCTTCACAAACCTTTAGCTTTTTAAAGTGCCAGTGACTCTCTGGGCTGGTAGAACACTGGTGCTAATGATTAAGGCCGTATGTAGCAGGTTTGAGGAGCACTGCAGTGGTGCGTCTGTTCCCGTGGGCGGTGGGATGGGCAGGTGGAGGCGGCGGCGTCTGGGAGCGGGTCTGGTTGTGCCTCTCTTTGTCGCTGCCGTTGGAATGAGGAGAAAAGCCTCCGGAGAGGACCATTAGCACGGGGCAGTGGAGGGAACGAGGCGACTAATCTCCGCACAGCCGCCCCGACAGCCACACGTGAACGCAGGGGTGTGCGTGCGTGCGCAGAGGGTGTGCGTGCTCAGAGGGTGTGTGTGCGCTCAGAGGGTGTGCGTGCTCAGAGGGTGTGTGTGCACGCTCAGAGGGGGCTGCAGGCCTGTCATGGGACATTGGTGTTTCACTGAGAGGACCTGCACCACAGAGGCTGGACGAACTAAACAGAAAACTGCCATTTGGAAAAAAAATGTCTTAGGCTTTCTTTGTCAACTATGCTGTTGTTAAGAGCAAAGATGCATATGAAAATGTATTGACCCTTTGCATGTGACGTCATGGAACGCCCACTTTGCCATGACGGACGGCGGAAGCGCTGTTTGTGCGAGGTAAAATGATCGAAATTTGCCCTAAACCTAACTATTAGTAAGCTAACATTGATCAATTTTACACGTAAAATGGTGATATCCTGTTGTGCGGTTGGCTGCACTAACAGGCAAAGCCGTAAGCCCAATGTAGCCTTTTATCGTTTACCTGTTTATGAAGACAGAAGACGGCGATGGGTAGCAGCAATAAATCCAAAGAACTGGAAGCCCTCCAAGTACTCACGGATTTGCAGTGAGCATTTTTTACAAGTTAAGTCAATGCCAATGTTACAAGTGTATGACATTTTACACGAAAACATATCTGAATATGTGAAACAGTCAAAGTTATGCGGGGCACGGCGTTAGTTATCCAGCCAAGAAATTAACTTGTATGTATGCATGTATGTATATAGACTCAAGCCTGCAAAATGGATAATACATATTACATCCACAAAATTATTATTTGTGAATAAAATATATTGATTATGATGATATTGACACAGAGAGACAGAGACATTGACAGACAACCATTCACTCTCACATTCATTCACTAGGGACAATTTAGAGTTCTCAGTTACCCTACACAGTCATGTCTTTGGACGGTGGGAGAACCCGGAGAGAACCCACGGTTGGCCACTGTCCAGGGTGTACCCCACCTAAGGCCAAAAGTCACTGGGATAGGCTCCAGTCACCCGCGACCCCTAACGGGAACAAGCGGTAGAAAATGAATGATATTGACGTTTTGATTAAATCGGTGAGCATGGCAGGAGGAAACAGGTAAGGGTCCGTTTCTCAGCTAGCGATCTTCACTTTCTCAAAATACCGCGCTTTGTGAGCGCGTAAAAGTTGTCCTGCTTCCACTGACAACTGAACTGAACATGAGTTAGAAGTAGCCATCGCTTAAGTGACAAAAATAATTGCAATCACTGTGAGTTTGTTACTTTTGCGTTCCCCGTAATTCTGCGCTCGCATACTCTTGCCGTCCATTATGGTGCACCCACGTGATCGTGTGACGTAGGTGCAAAGGGTCAATATGATTAAAAAACACAAGCACGCCCACCCAATTTTATCATGAACACACAAGTATAATAAGTATTCACTGTTTTGTAAAGTCTTTAATATGTTTCAGAGACATCCACCACAGCTCACTGTTCACTGCACGATCTTATCCACCTTATTCTGCCCCGCCCACTTTTGCCGTTTTTTGCCACAGATACGCCCTTTTGTTTTAAACGCACTTCCGTATGACGAGAACTCTGTTAAAGCTAATGACGAAGGAGGGAAAATGTTACATAAAGTAGGTTGATTTGTGTAAAATGTTTAATGAACACGAGCAACAACAAGTCAACAACGCACCGAGTACCTGGTCAGTCTGAAAACGGCTTTTTAGTCCATGTAGAACTTATTTTCTGTTGAGCTCGTCTGCTCCATGTAAACTAATACAACAGAAACAAGACGGCGGCGCGTACGGCAACTTCCAGAATAAGGTGAATAGGATTTATTTATTTTAGACTGAGCCAAAACCCCACAGAGACAGAATTAGACAAGTCCTGATGCTAACACTGAGCTAACCCTGAGCTGTTTGTGTGCCTGAAGGTCCTCACACGTCCCACAGCCCCACACTCCACAGAGCCGTCGTCCACGGAGCGATTCAGACACCCACTGTAGATCATGTGACTCTGGCTTCAGCAAAGGCAGCTACAGTATTGCATTGAACATTGGTCAAATCTGCCTGGCGTACATGTATTTGTGACTCATAATTATCATACAAGTTATATTTAACACACGGACACAGCCAGAGATTATTATTTGACAACTAAAAATAAACAGCGATGCTCATTTTAGTCAGACATTGTTGGAAAAATAGGCCTTCAGTGCAAGGGCTTAAATAGTAATAATTCGGGCCTGTTTGTGTGACTAAAATGAGCCTCATTTCAAACTGTAGCTGTTTCTGAACCTTTGGAGCACAAACTATTGACTGGACTCTTTGTGAAGCTGAGACTGTAGTTTTTGCCTCGGTGTCTGATTTACTCTGATTACAAGTGGAAACAAGCTCTGCTCAGAGGAAAACTAACATTTAAAGTCCGCCTACATTTTCTGTGTTAAATAAATGATGAAGTGAAGCTGGTGTCTGTAGCAGGGTCTGAGTGACACTCGGTCAGACATTTGATGGGTTTGGACAATTCCTCTTTCAAAGCTGAAACTAATTGAATTAAAAATGAGTAATAAAATAAATATGTAATAAAGTAATAAAGTCCAGGCAGAATCCATAGAAAAGTCCTATTTTTGAGTCATTTTTTATTTACGCTTTTGGAGTACCAACTGACTCTTAATTCGTCCCAGAATGTTTGATTTGACTGTAAATAAGAAGGCCACAGCTTTCTTTTCATATTGAACACGTCCTGCAGCTGATAGTTTCCTTTTATGAGATGTGGAGTAAACAGGAATTAATTAAGTCCAGAATAATAATACTTACTGGAAAATGATATGTTTTTTATGTCTCTTTTGACGGACAAAACTAAATAATGTTTGACAGTTTGTTTAAAGTTTATAATGTCACTTCCTGGTTGGACATGAGCAGCAAATATGACATAGTTAGAGGTAATTCCACAACTGTTACCATAGAAACCAGACTGTAAACATGGGCCAAAACACATATAAATTACACAACAGTTATGATTTGTTGAATGATGGTTTACACTGTCAAAAATGTGTCAGTTGTGTGTAAATCGTCCTTGTATTTAATCAGAACGTACATACGTAGGTGGGTTTGTCGTGACCTAAAAAAGAACATTTGTGATTATCTGTATCAAAAGCAGAGTCAAGAATGGAGTTTATCTGTGTGTGTGTGTCTGTGAGTGTGTGGTGTGTGTGTTTAGTGCGTCTGTGTGTGTGTGTGCGTCTGTGTGTGTGTCTGTGTGCATGCGTATGTGTGTTTGTGCGTGTGCATGCGTGTGTCTGTGTGCATGTGTGCATGCGTGTGTGTGCATGCGTGTCTGTGTGTGTGTCTGTGCATGCGTGTGTGTTTGTGTCCGTGTGTGTGTCTGTATGTGTGCGTGTGTCTGTGTTCCTGTGTGTGTGCATGCGTGTGTGTCTGTATGTGTGCATGTGTGCGTGTGTCTGTGTGCATGCGTATGTGTGTTTGTGCGTGTGCATGTGTGTGTGTGTGCATGCGTGTGTGTGCATGCGTGTCTGTGTGTGTGTTTGTGTCCGTGTGTGTGCATGTGTGTGTGTCTGCATGTGTGCGTGTGCGTGTGTGTCTGTGTTCCTGTGTGTGTGCATGCGTGTGTGTCTGTATGTGTGCATGTGTGCGTGTGTGTGCATGTGCGTGTGTCTGTGTGCATGCGTATGTGTGTTTGTGCGTGTGCATGCGTGTGTCTGTGTGCATGTGTGCATGCGTGTGTGTGCATGCGTGTCTGTGTGTGTGTTTGTGCATGCGTGTGTGTTTGTGGCCGTGTGTGTGCATGTGTGTGTGTCTGTATGTGTGCATGTGTGTGTGTGTGTGTCTGTGTTCCTGTGTGTGTGCATGCGTGTGTGTCTGTGTGTGTGCGTGTGTGTGTGCATGTGCGTGTGTGTCTGTGTTCCTGTTTGTGTGTGTTTGTGTGTCTGTCTGTATCTCTGTGTGTGTATGTGTGTGTGTGTGTCTGTGTGTGTCTGTGTGTGTGTGTGTGTGTGTGTGTGTGTGTGTGTGTGTGTGTGTGTGTGTAAAAGCATGTCAGACTGGCACATGTAAACGCTGTGGACCTGAGGAGCAGTGGAGCACTCCAGGCCACATAATTATAAAGTCCGAGCCCAGGCCAGGCCTCCTAAAGCAGGAGCGAGCGCACACACCCGGAGCAGCCACGCCGCCCTCCTGGGACGGCCTGAGCTGGCGTACCAGTTTACGGGTCTGAAACACGTGATCAAATCTGGCACAATTAGTGAATGAGCCTTCGTAAAAGTCAGATGAGGTAATGGGATACAGTCGGGAAAGTTTTAAAGACACGCATTTTTGGATTTTTGAGCGTTACGTTGTTCATAAAAGGAGACTAATGTAGTATTGATACAGTTTAGATTTTCCGTTTTATATGAACAGAACACGACGCAGAGAGAGGGAGCAAAAGACAACAAATGGTTAATGGAAGACATCCAAAGAAGCTTGGAGTTGGTGCACGGCAATAATTAAACTCAGGTAGAAGTAAAAAGTAAATAAATGCGCAGAATATGGTGTTGTTAATTTGACAGTTTGTGTGAAGTTTATAATGTCACTTCCTGGTTGGACATGAGCAGCAAATATGACATAGTTAGAGGTAATTCTACAACTGTTACCGAGCAACCAGACTGTAAACAAGGGCCTTAACACATAAATTACACAGCAGTTATGATTTGTTTAATGATGGTTTAAACTGTCAGAAAAATGTGTCAGTTGTGTGTAAATTGTCCTTGTATTTACAACGGCACGTCGCTGTTTGATGACATCAGAGGGATTCTGTTTTAGAACTCAGTGCTACTTCCTGTCATTTCAACATTTATTTTTCATAATTTCGTCACAAAATGCAACGTCACAAATGTAAAACTGTGATAAATATTTACCACAGGTGCCCTCCCACCAAACTAAGTCAGAATATACTTATTATATAACATATAGACTTTAAATTTAAAGATATCAATTTGAAACTTTTCCTGTAGTTTATTCACATAAATATAAGAAAAAATGTTATACAAGTTTTTCGTCAAGTATTGTTTTTATATAGAAATTAGACTTTTGTAAATGTAAATGTGTAAACAGTCAACATTGCACACACACAAACACACACACACACACACACACACACACACACACACACACACACACACACACACACATATAAGTAAATCTGGAAAATGGACAGAACCAGATTTAAACATATTAATTAAGAAAAACACATTTACAGAGAGGATCTTGAATTTCTTATTTAAATTTTTGAGTAAACTAGATCTGACAGAAAACTGACCAGAAAGTTATAATTTTGTCTCGATTTTGAGATTTTAAATGATAATAAATAGTTTTAGAATTAGATACCAATCCGTGCACACACCACACTGTCAGTGGGGATCCGTGCACACACCAAAGCCTCTGTCAGAGGGACACGTGCACACACCAAAGCCTCTGTCAGAGGGACACGTGCACACACCAAAGCCTCTGTCAGAGGGACACGTGCACACACCACAGCCTCTGTCAGAGGGATCCGTGCACACACCACACTGTCAGTGGGGATCCGTGCACACACCAAAGCCTCTGTCAGAGGGACACGTGCACACACCACAGCCTCTGTCAGAGGGATCCGTGCACACACCACACTGTCAGTGGGGATCCGTGCACACACCAAAGCCTCTGTCAGAGGGAAACGTGCACACACCAAAGCCTCTGTCAGAGGGACACGTGCACACACCACAGCCTCTGTCAGAGGGATCCGTGCACACACCACACTGTCAGTGGGGATCCGTGCACACACCAAAGCCTCTGTCAGAGGGACACGTGCACACACCACAGCCTCTGTCAGAGGGATCCGTGCACACACCACAGCCTCTGTCAGAGGGATCCGTGCACACACCACACTGTCAGAGGGGATCCGTGCACACACCACAGCCTCTGTCAGAGGGATCCATGCACACACCACACTGTCAGAGGGATCCGTGCACACACCACAGCCTCTGTCAGAGGGACCCGTGCACACACCACAGCCTCTGTCAGAGGGATCCGTGCACACACCACAGCCTCTGTCAGAGGGATCCGTGCACACACCACACTGTCAGAGGGATCCGTGCACACACCACAGCCTCTGTCAGAGGGACCCGTGCACACACCACAGCCTCTGTCAGAGGGACCCATGCACACACCACAGCCTCTGTCAGAGGGGATCCGTGCACACACCACAGCCTCTGTCAGAGGGATCCGTGCACACACCACAGCCTCTGTCAGAGGGACCTGTGCACACACCACAGCCTCTGTCAGAGGGATCCGTGCACACACCACACTGTCAGAGGGATCCGTGCACACACCACAGCCTCTGTCAGAGGGACCCGTGCACACACCACAGCCACTGTCAGAGGGACCCATGCACACACCACAGCCTCTGTCAGAGGGGATCCGTGCACACACCACAGCCTCTGTCAGAGGGATCCGTGCACACACCACAGCCTCTGTCAGAGGGATCCGTGCACACACCACAGCCTCTGTCAGAGGGACCCGTGCACACACCACAGCCTCTGTCAGAGGGGATCCGTGCACACACCACAGCCTCTGTCAGAGGGACCTGTGCACACAGCCTCTGTCAGAGGGATCCGTGCACACACCACAGCCTCTGTCAGAGGGACCCGTGCACACACCACAGCCACTGTCAGAGGGACCCATGCACACACCACAGCCTCTGTCAGAGGGGATCCGTGCACACACCACAGCCTCTGTCAGAGGGATCCGTGCACACACCACAGCCTCTGTCAGAGGGACCCGTGCACACAGCCTCTGTCAGAGGGATCCGTGCACACACCACAGCCTCTGTCAGAGGGACCCATGCACACACCACAGCCTCTGTCAGAGGGGATCCGTGCACACACCATAGCCTCAGCCTCTCTCAGAGGGGACCCGTACACACACAGCCTCTGTCAGAGGGGATCCGTGCACACACCACAGCCTCTGTCAGAAGGATCCGTGCACACACCACACTGTCAGAGGGGATCTGTGCACACACCACAGCCTCTGTCAGAAGGATCCGTGCACACACCACAGCCTCTGTCAGAGGGGATCCGTGCACACACCACACTGTCAGAGGGGATCCATGCACACACCACACTGTCAGAGGGGATCCGTGCACACAGCCTCTGTCAGAGGGGATCCTTGCACACACCACAGCCTCTGTCAGAGGGGATCCGTGCACACACCACAGCCTCTGTCAGAAGGATCCGTGCACACACCACACTGTCAGAGGGGATCTGTGCACACACCACAGCCTCTGTCAGGGATCCGTGCACACACCACAGCCTCTGTCAGAGGGGATCCGTGCAAACACCACACTGTCAGAGGGGATCCATGCACACACCACACTGTCAGAGGGGATCCGTGCACACAGCCTCTGTCAGAGGGGATCCTTGCACACACCACAGCCTCTGTCAGAGGGGATCCGTGCACACACCACAGCCTCTGTCAGAGGGGATCCACGCACACACCACAGCCTCTGTCAGAGGGGATCCGTGCACACACCATAGCCTCAGCCTCTGTCAGAGGGGGCCCGTGCACACACCACAGCCTCTGTCAGAGGGGATCCGTGCACACACCACACTGTCAGAGGGGATCCGTGCACACACCACAGCCTCTGTCAGAGGGGACCCGTGCACACACAGGCTCTGTCAGAGGGGACCCGTGCACACACCACAGCCTCTGTCAGAGGGGATCCGTGCACACACCACAGCCTCTGTCAGAGGGGATCCGTGCACACACCACAGCCTCTGTCAGAGGGGATCCGTGCACACACCACAGCCTCTGTCAGAGGGGATCCGTGCACACACCACAGCCTCTGTCAGAGGGGATCCGTGCACACACCACAGCCTCTGTCAGAGGGGATCCGTGCACACACCACAGCCTCTGTCAGAGGGGACCCGTACACACACAGCCTCTGTCAGAGGGGATCCGTGCACACACAGCGCGGCCGGTGGGCACACTTTCTCTGACCACACTCTAAACAAAGTCCTGTTGACTCTTGGTTTCGTTTTATAACCGTTACATTGGGTCCTTCCCTCACAGTTTATCACGCTGTACTTCCTCCGCAGCAGTGACCACAGCGGCCCAGCTCAGCGAGTCGTGGGAGGCTGACGGGGGCTGCCAGATTTGACGAGAGCGACAAGCCAGACCCATCAACAAACCTAAACCAAACAAACAAGAGCTTCATTAAAACTAAACAGCAGTAAATATGTAAATAAACAGTAAGAAAATGAAGCACTACTTTACAGCTTCAGAATTGCACAGATTTATGTAGTTTTGTGTGAAAAGTGAGTTATTTAGGAGTGAAAAGAAAGATTGTTTATTACACTATCACACTTTGTAACTTATTGTTACTTATTTGGTGCCCCTGTTTTTGTCTTTGTTTTTATTACTTTACTGGAAAGTCACACAGCAGGGTATTCAACGTATCCACCAAAGAAGCAGGTGGTGAGTGACAGGTCAGAGCTGTGGAGAGGCGAGCCCACTCATTTGTAATTAAATGCTGCAAGATGTGAAATGTCATAAATACTCAAGGGAGAGCAGAAACATGCAAGTGGTGCACCATCCACTGGAAAAGATACTCAGTGCAACTTTAAAGCCCAAGTACTTTTAGTGACATTTTGTCTGCTGACGAGAAAAGAAAAAGGTTAGCAAAGCACAAAACTCTGTTAATCTGAGGTGAGAGTAGTTTCATTTTTTTCCTAAATGACGATGACCTCCTGAGCTCCTTTGTTTCACATGTATCACAGAAATAAAGACATCTGATTGCACGGCTCTGTTTGAGTTTGGCTCAGAAGTGATGCCTGCACCCTCTAAAAAATTGAAGAAGCTTATGTTCCAGAGAGCTGCTTGCAGCTCCACAAACCTGACTCCTCCTGCTTGTTTTCGAAACCTATTTCCATAGAAATTGTTCCAAAGTATCGTTTTAACTTGCTATTTCCATGGAATCGTGCAGGTGACATACATACTGCTACTTTAAGCAACATTTCTGAACTTTTAGTCTGTATCAATATGACTATTTATCAGTATTATATCAAAGATTAGTGGTTCATCTCATTCATGCAATTGTCTTCTTTTTTATTTTCACATTCATTCATTAATATGTAGCTTCAATAAACTACCCTAAAATGCATCTCCACATAGCAGCACAGCTATCACAGTCTGCAAGTTTTTTTCCGTACACACAGTAAATGCAAAACTTTAAGCCATAGAACATGAAAAACCAAAGCTGTCCAAAAGATTGTTTAAATGTCTGAATAAAGTACCACAGTTTGATTGAAACACACCAGGCCACGTTACAGGTCAGATCTGTGGAGAGACAGTGAGGATGTGTGTTTTTCAAGAATTTTCTGAGCAATAATAAAGAAAAGTTACATAGTGCACCTTTAAATGTCAAGTCCAACACAAACGGAAAAAATCTGCTAAAAATCTTCTCTCCAGGGCATTAAATTTAAACCCCAAAGGCATTAAATCTAAAAACCATTTTGACAAAAAAGAAGTATCCATCAGAACAATACATTTAAATAAATATAAAGAGAAGAGCAACTAATTCCTGCAGTCCTTGTCTCCAGAGCCGCTGTATCCATGATGTAGGTTTTACTTTGAAATATAACATTCAAACACATTTGGAATCACATACATACCTACATTTGTCATGTCTTATTAGCTTTTAAAGTCATTTATTATTTTCTGGTCATTCTGCTGCCCAATGGAGTGGTTACAAGCCTTTAGTTTTGACATAATAAAAGCTGATTATGGCATTAAAAATCTTAAAATACATCATTAAAAAGCATTTCATTTGAGTTGCTAAAACCTGCATAAACGTGTCTCTCCTTTTACAACCAACTCTGACACATCCCCAAGAAGAAGAAAAAGAAGAAAAAAAAGCACAATCTGCAACTTCCAAAACGTGAAAAACCGACTTTTCAGAAACAAAAGAAACTCTAAATTCACTGTAAATGATCAGAATTGACAACCGGGGCTTCCAAACTTCAGTTCAACAAGTTAAGCATTCTGCGATAGCCCCGGCCCTCCTCCATTATTCTGCTCCGAGGTTACCGCTAGTCTTTTATGAGCTATGAACTGACCACAAATGTACCGACGAGCCCATCCCCAAAGCACTGCTGCGCCTCGCTCCCCATCCGTTCTCAGCTCGCGCTCCTGTAAAGTCTATGGGAAAAGGGCAGAGAAAAGACGGTAGCGGCCTTAAAACGGAAAAATCCCTTAATGCAATTCCTACCTTATCTAAAACACCTACATCTGTGTCTCCAGTCTGCGGCCTTTCAAAGGATATTTCATGGCCGGGATTGAGGGGGAAAGCTCCCTTCAGAGGCTGGGCTCCGGGTGAGTTATAGGCGTCTAAGAGCCAGAAGATCTCCCGGGCCTGACCGCGGCTTTAGCGTACAACAGCAGCCGCGGACAGGGCTCCGGCGAGGATATTACGCCCAGAAATACGGAGCGGAATGACAATTAGGGCCAATGTGCGTTTGGTTTTGTTAATACATTTTTTGGTTCACATGTGTTTTACTGGAGAGCGTGCAGCGGGATTAGATGTGATTGTGGTTTAACTCAAAATGCAAATGGATAGTGTGAGATGGATAACATGAATTTAAAAGTTTATTGACTTTAGGATATTAATCGGAATTTCAGAGGTTTTGACTTATTAAGATCAGTGGAGGCTATTTATTTGATGGAACTAGATTATTTTACTTGTTTCTGACTTGTTCCAATACATTATTTCTTACTTCAATCCAAATGATCTGTCACTGGGTTAAGATAAGTGTACTTACCCCACTGACAAATTTATTTTCTTATTTTAAGAAACAGAAGAACAGAAACACCTTGAAACCAGTGAAATATTCTATCAATCAATAATTATATCAATAATATCAATATCAATAATTGAATCTTATCGAGACAAAACTACTCAAATCCAGATAAAAATGATAAATTCAAGTCATTTCAAGCTTGGATAGATTAACGTTTTTTTCTGAGCAGGTGGAGAATATGGATTGAAGTAAGAAATCATGTATTGAAATAAGTCAGATAATCTAATTCCATCAAAATAATAGTTTCCACTAAACTAATCTAAATATGGTAAAAACATGTGAAATTCAGATTAATATCATAAAATCAAGACATTTTAACTCATCTAGAAGTTTGTTTTTGCAGTAGGTTTTTGAGACAGTGATATTTTGTGTAAAATGTTAAACAATGCAAATAATCAAGATAACAGAGGTATTTTTATGTATGGAAAAGTACACAAGTAGCTGCTGGTGCACGAAGGAGGAAAAGTGTTGCAATAAAGATGTGGATTTGTCTTTCAAAACACACAACGTTAGCAAAGAAGCTGCTTTGCTCGGTGGTAGAGTGCGCTCAATGTGGGTCTGATCGGGGCCAGTATCGATGCCGATGTTCACTCCTTATCATTCAAACAGATTTTCCCTAAAATGGACTCTTTTGCGAAGCTGTAACTGTGTAGTTTTGGCTTCTGAATTTTGATTTACTCTGATCATAAGTGGGAACAAGCTCTGCACAGAGGAAAATCAGATTTTAAATCCAGCCTGGATTTGTTTTGGGTAAATATAAAGAAGAGTGGAGCTGGTGTTTGGGAGATTCTGACGTACAGACAGTGGACTGGACAGTTGTTGGGTTTGACAAGTCCTTTTTCAAAGCTGAAGCTGATTTAACTAAAACTTAGATTTAGGAACTCATAATAATAAAAAAAAAATAAGGAGACGTTTAGGCGGAATGCAAATATAAGGCTTATTCATTTAAATATGTGGATATGTAGATTTTTTAAATATATTTTACATTCCCAGGTTCCTTGATAGTTATTTTTTATCAGATGTTGAATAGATGCAAAAAATGTCAACAGGGCACAGGTACGCCGGGATTTGGGATTGTTATTCAGCATTCACAGCCACATCCGTTAATAGATAAACACGTGTGGTTTATTTTGTTTGTGTTTTTGTCGTCATTGGCTGCTTTGGACTGGCACGATCTCACAACTTTTACCTTGAACTCAAAGATAGACGTGTGGGTCGTCAAAGAAACTCAGCAACTGGATTTAAGAGCTTCAAAATGAGGTGTGGCATGTCCATGAAGTTGGTATAAATGTGTGTGTGTGTTTTTATTTTTATTTTGCTTAATGGGGTCAAATTAATCAAAAACTTGACCTCAAACATCATCAAAAATCTGTGACATTTTGGCTGATTTCAGAGAGAAATACAGAGTGAGACCCAAATGATTTCCTCTGAAAACAGACAAACTGGTCGGCCCAAAGTGGATCCCGAGATGATTTCAGGATAGATTTTGTAAGTTGTACTCTTTTTTTATTTGTTGCGACTTGAAATAGTTACCTTTCATGTTCCCCGGGGCGTCCTGGTAGAGTTGCACGGCTGAAGCCCCTGGGTCCGTCGTGGAGGAAAGTGAGAGTCAGAATGACGCTGATGAAAGTGAATGGACTTTGGAAACAGAGGAAAAGAGTTTTATACCGTTTAGATCCCTGTATTTAAAGTTTAAAGTCATGACATGATTGGTGATGGTGGATTCAATTCTGCCGCACACCACC
The DNA here is from genome assembly GCA_019453435.1 of Rhinogobius similis. Taxonomy (NCBI): domain Eukaryota; kingdom Metazoa; phylum Chordata; class Actinopteri; order Gobiiformes; family Gobiidae; genus Rhinogobius; species Rhinogobius similis. The sequence continues at coordinate 39,182,870 of CM033630.1, read as the reverse complement.
TGCTAAAATACTGAAGCATATGAGCTATCAGTGGAAACAAGGCTGATATAATATGGCAAATAATTAAAAAATGTAAATTTGGCAGAGGTGAATGTTTTCCTGTCTTTTTTGGCACACACAGCGGTTCCCAGCCTGTTTCTCCCAGCGACCCCTATTTTACCCATGGATATGCTGACCACCCGGACATCCTTTTCCTACTTTAGATGCTACTGCCTCATACGCAAAATTATTATTATTTTCTGGTTAAAAGATGTTACAGAACAGTAAGAATTATAAATACTTTGAAGAAGTCATCCCTTCATTAACATTCACACAGTTGTTTGAGCCCCTCTTGCACACAAACTTTGGGGACCCTGAGAATCTGCAGTGACCCACATTTGGATTGGAATGACTGGTTTAAGACGTTCCTAAATGATAAATCCATGTGTGAATCCATCAATCCAACTCCAAATGTCCGAGACACACCTGGCAAAACCTCAAGGCAAACTAGTGTTCCTGGCACGCCTTTAAATCAAGGATTAGATTATTTCTAATGCATGATACTGATGAGATTAAGATAGTATCACAGATCAAAATCAAGTTGTCAAAGTAAACTGAAACAATACTGAGAATGCAGTGTCCAGTCTTTTAGATTATTGATCACTTTGAGAGGAAAATAATATTTGCAGTGGGAAAAAAAGCACATAAATCTTCACATCACAATTGCATTAAGGTGAGACATTACAGGTGAGAGAAAAAAATCTTAAATTCAAATATATCAATTTGAAACTCCTCCTGTAGATTACTCACAGAAATGTAAGAAAAAATATTACACGTTTTGCATCATGTCATGTTTTCATGTAGAAATAAGGCATTTTAAAAACAGCCAAAATGTCACATATTTGGGACATTTAAATCTGAAAAATGGACAGAACCTGGTTTACATTTCTTGGTTCATTTTGTACACATTAGTTACAAAAAACTTTACAGAGAAGATTTTGGATTTCTTATTTAGTTTTGGAGTAAACAAGATTTGACTGAAAATTGTAGTAAATATTCAAATTTCACCCACATTTTTTAAATTTAAGTCCCAGATTGTACAGTTTGGTGTAGGATCTACTTTAAGGCTGATCTTGCATTTTATGAAAACGACTTTTGACGTTACAATGTCCCAGAGAAATCTATGGCTGAAGTGGATTAAATTAAATAACAAAAGATTGGACAAGTTTGTTGTTGCCACATGAAAGACGATATATTGAGAGTCCAATGTCCAGACAGATCAGTTTGAGAGGAAAATAATATTAGCAGTGGAAAAAAAGCACATAAATCTTCACCTCACTACTAGACTAAATTAAACACTGCCCCAAACAGAAAGCATTAATCCATAAATTGAAACAGTACCACAAATCAGGACACATTTTGCGTTGATTTTTGCGCTATTTTTATTTTCTCACTGTCATAAATCCTCCCTGCAGGCGCATCACCTCCCCTCTCTCCCCGACAGGCGCGCCCTTCCCGCCGCGACTCTCTCTTAGCCCCGCGCTACTCCGTTACTTTAACGCGAGGGCCGGGTCAGATCCTGTAAATTTTCCAGCCGGGGATAAAGTTCAGCAGATAAAATCAAACAGATGTGGGCCGAGGGGGCGCGCCTGCCGTGACCCATGAAAGCGCTCCATCAAAGCGCCGCCGCGTTTGTTTTGAATTATTACATTGTTATCAGAAGAGACGGCAGCGGCGTGTTTGAGGAGCAATCGGATCTGTTTGTCCAATAACACGGAGGAGCGCTGGGAAAGAGTGACAGCTGACAGGAGCGGGGCAGCTGCAGACGCCGGGTGATTGGCAGGCTCGGCGGCTAACTTTGGAGCGGGTGTTGACTTTGTTTAGGGGCGCTGGACTGTTGACTGTCTGGCACCTCGCGTCGGGGGCCCCGGTTTCCCCCGTAAAAGGTTCACCTCTGACGGGACAGGGGCGAGGAGAAGGGCCCTGGAAGTGCTGGAGTTCAGAGGGCGAGGAGGGTGGAAAGTGAAGGGCACAGGAACAGGTTTGTGTCCAGGAACGGAGTGTGTCGCAAGTATGAACTCGAGAAAAAGGCTGCAAAAATACTTTATTTGATTCTTGTTTTGCATGCCCCTAGTTTATCTTATTTTAGCATAGTCTGTACTTTTTATCTTTCTATTATTATTATTCATTGCAAATTCCTAGTTTATTCATTTTGTTCACTGACAATGGCAATAAAAACCTTTCTGATTCTGATTATTTGAACATAAAAATTCAATAAACATATATTCCGTACAGGTGTAACACAGGCCTGTTCAAACTATGGGCCGGGACCAAATCCTCTTCTTGAACGGGCCCTCCTCCTCCTCTGTCCTCTTCCAGTGTGAGGTCAATGACAAACAGAACTAATGTTACAGTTACGAGCCCAAAGAAAAGTCTGGTGACAGTCAAAGTTTGGACTGTCTTGGTGTAAAGTGATATTTCTGCTATGTTAGTAGTTAATTTTATTTTATTAGTTTATTTGTTTCATAGCATCAACAAAAATCACAGTTTTTCTCCCAAATAAAAAAGTGAGTCGTATATTACAGCCATTCACATTTATTTATAGCACATTTTAACCATAATATTGTCTGAATATCCTCAATACCTATCATAAATAATGAATGAATAAATACAAATAAAACCAAGATACACATTTCTGGTACCTTTTATTATTTTACCAATGCATGCATTACCCAGGACTGCACCAGAATCAGTGTATCACAGCTCTGTTCTGTGGTGCACATTCTGTGGAACATGATTTGGATATTAAGGCCCAAGCCCCTGCAGGGCGGGGCCTACTGCTGCCATTGATCTTATTTTTGATTAGGAGATTGCGATGTACAAATGCATATGACTAAATGAATCCAAATGGCGTCTCTTATAGGAACAACAACAACTCTACCTTCAAATCAGCCATGAACCAGCCATGCAGCCACAGATGATCTCATGCTTTGTATAGTCTCTGTTTTTTTGTCCATGTCTGTCCATTAGGTTTAATTTTTCATGTCTTGTAATGTGACATTGTTGTCTGATTGAATGTTAGATGTTTTTCCCTGCCTTGAGACGATAGTTGAAGCTCTGTTGCTAACTCTGGCACATTTATGTTGAAGCTGCTGTCGACACACAGATGAACATGCACTGTCCTAAATCAAATCAATAAATACATTTTAAAAAGTTATTTCCAAAGCTATTCATAGCAAAGGAAAAGAGCGTTCTCTTTGAGAATCACTGTATATTTTGCGTGTGTCACTGCAGAGCATTGAAAAGCATTAAGTCATTAAAAAGATTTTGGCAAAAATTAGGCCTTAAAATGCTTTCAAAAGCATTCAATTCCATTTCCATTAAATCTAAAACCAATTTGACAAAAAAGATGTACCTATCAGAAGAATTAATATAAACATAATTAAGAAGAGCAATAATTATAGTCTGCAGTGCGTGTCCATTAGAGTGTTCTCTACTTTGAAATGTAACATTTGAATATATTTTGAATCCCAGGAGTGTTTTTTGTTTATTGAAGATGTAGTTTTGATCAAATCATCTAAAAAGTAAAAGATAGGGTTCAAAACGTACATTTCCATGGTTTAAAATTCATGTAAATTAACCTTTTGAATGTTAAAGGTAGTTTGTTGTATTCTCATCATTGGGTTGCCCGGTGGAATGTTTAAAGCCAGTAGTTTGGACATGATAAAAGCATAAATGTCTTGTTTTTCGAGTTGTTTGATTATGACATTAGAAATGTTGAAATGTGGCATTAAAAGCATGTATTTGATGTATTGAAACCTGCACAAACCCTGTCATTGATACTTTATTGATGTTATATTCGCTTAAATGTGAGGGTCATTTCCAGTCATCGAGTGTCAGCTTTGCCTTTTCTAAAATGTTATTCACTCTGCTCTAATATTAGCACGTAACAGAATCCAAATCTAGCGGTACAACAGATTATGTATCACTATTTATTTACTTTTTTTTTTTTTTTTAACCTCACTGTATTGTACCACACTGTGACTATTACTTAAAAAAAAAAAGTAAAAGAAATGGTGTTAGACTATTTCGTTGACTGTTATGACAGAAAAATGTGTGTCTACATTGGGTCTTTGACACTGTTGGCTGTAATATTTGTTCATTTGTTTACTGAACCTTCATTTCCAACTTTACGTAATGACCCCGGTGTTTGACGATGAGGAAAACGTCACAACGGGACGATCTCACGGTGTCACGGCCGAGTCACTGAAGATGTGAGAACCGCGAGCGCGCTCTTGTTTGGTCTGCCTGCTGTAAACGTGATTAACTTCCACAAACCCGCCGCGCGATTACATCAAAAGTAAACGGGCTTTCTAAGGAGAGCAGCTCGATAAATATTGGTCATTTTGGCCCACATTGGACTTATTAACTTTACACCAGAAGGTCGTGCCATTCCGGGGTCATCCGCTCACGCTCCGGTTCATCTTAAGGTGAAATATTTGCCTTATCTCCTAAATCTTGTTTCAACTGATGAGAGAGGTCAAGTCCGTGACTATAAAAAGCCGCTTTGGTTTGGAATGTGTGATATATGCGTAATATGGAATAAATACGGAACATCTGAGCAAACATACACAAACCATTGGCATGTGTGTCCGCCGTGGGCAGCTGGAGGAGTTGGACGGTGCCGGAGAAGTGTTGTGTTTCGGAGGGGTAAAATAAACAGGCTTTGAAAGGAGGCTGCGGCATGGGAACCGGTGGGTCAAGCGTCAGGGAGGGCGGGTAAACCCAGAGGGATGGACGCTAGCACGCGATCGCACACAGCACCCGGGCTCTCATAACACGGCCGCGGCAGAACGGACTCAGGAAATAAATACGGCGCATAATGAGACTCTGGGATTTGGTGACGCTTTCTAAAAACGACACTGTAATTAGCTGTAATCGAGTATGAACAAAGAGCTCTTAGTACGGGATTATTGTTATTAATGAAGGAGTTAAGTCCGGCTCATGCTTAGTAAACTGTTTGTTCATCATGAAATAAGTCTTTGTTCATGCTTTGTGAAGTAAAAATACTCATTCTAATGTAATTGAGTAAATAGTTTAAGTTGAAGTTTCAGCATGTAATTGTAATAAAACATGAGTCCACAGCAAAAACGCAATTTTTAGATGAGTGAAAATGTCTTGTTTTCAGGACATTTATCTTAATTTCAGAGGCTTTGACTGGTTACGATTAGTAAAACTACTTTTTTGATGGAACTAGATTATTTTTCCTATTTCAACCTTTGTGTTTCAACAATTTCTTACTTCAAGCCAAACGATCTGCCACTGAGTTAAGCTCATTTTACTTACTCCAGTGGCAAATATATGTTCTTATTATGAGCTAAATAATCACATGATCATTCAGAAATACCTTACACCAGTGAAACATTCTGCATCAAATCCAGATAAAAATGATAAATTCAAGTAATTTTAAGATGGGCTAGATTTACATTTTTTGCAGCGTAGTGAGAATAGCATGTCCATATCACCTGCTTGTTGTCTCGGTGTTGTCTCAGTGTCTCAGTGTTGTCTTGGTGCTGTCTCAGTGTTGTCTCGGTGTTGTCTCTGCGCTGTCTCGGTGTTGTCTCTGTGCTGTCTCGGTGTTGTCTCTGTGCTGCCTCGGTGTTGTCTCAGTGTTGTCTTGGTGCTGTCTCAGTGTTGTCTCGGTGCTGTCTCAGTGTTGTCTCGGTGCTGTCTCAGCGTTGTCTCGGTGCTGTCTCAGTGTTGTCTCGGTGTTGTCTCGGTGTTGTCTCGGTGCTGTCTCAGCGTTGTCTCGGTGCTGTCTCAGCGTTGTCTCGGTGCTGTCTCAGTGTTGTCTCTGTGCTGTCTCTATGTTGTCTCGGTGTTGTCTCTGCGCTGTCTCGGTGTTGTCTCTGTGCTGTCTTGGTGTTGTCTCTGTGCTGTCTCTGTGCTGCCTCGGTGTTGTCTCAGTGTTGTCTTGGTGCTGTCTCGGTGTTGTCTCAGCGTTGTCTCAGTGTTGTCTCTGTGCTGTCTCTATGTTGTCTCGGTGTTGTCTCTGCGCTGTCTCGGTGTTGTCTCTGTGCTGTCTCTGTGCTGCCTCGGTGTTGTCTCAGTGTTGTCTTGGTGCTGTCTCAGTGTTGTCTCGGTGCTGTCTCAGCGTTGTCTCGGTGCTGTCTCAGCGTTGTCTCGGTGCTGTCTCAGCGTTGTCTCGGTGCTGTCTCAGTGTTGTCTCTGTGCTGTCTCTATGTTGTCTCAGTGTTGTCTCTGCGCTGTCTCGGTGTTGTCTCTGTGCTGTCTCTGTGCTGCCTCGGTGTTGTCTCAGTGTTGTCTTGGTGCTGTCTCAGTGTTGTCTCGGTGCTGTCTCAGCGTTGTCTTGGTGTTGTCTCGCTGTTGTCTCAGGTGCTGTCTCAGTGTTGTCTGTGCTGTCTTGCTGTTGTCTCTGTGTTGTCTCGGTGTTGTCTCAGTGTTGTCTCAGTGCTGTCTCAGTGTTGTCTTGGTGTTGTCTCGGTGTTGTCTCAGTGTCTCTGTGCTGTCTTGCTGTTGTCTCAGTGTCTCGGTGTTGTCTCGGTGCTGTCTCAGTGTTGTCTCAGTGCTGTCTCTGTGTTGCCTCGGTGTTGTCTCAGTGCTGTCTCGGTGTTGTCTCAGTGTCTCTGTGCTGTCTTGCTGTTGTCTCAGTGTCTCGGTGTTGTCTCGGTGCTGTCTCTGTGTTGCCTCGGTGTTGTCTCAGTGCTGTCTTGGTGTTGTCTCAGTGTCTCGGTGTTGTCTCGGTGCTGTCTCAGTGTTGTCTCGCTGTTGTCTCAGTGCTGTCTTGGTGTTGTCGCACTGTTGTCTCAGTGTTGTCTCAGTGCTGTATCTGCCTCCTTCCCTTAAACACTCAAAACGACTGCATGGTCTGCTCTGATTGGCCAGAACTCTGAGAAAATGTAAATTGTGTTTTAAACACTTGGATTCTGTCCAGACAATTAAAAAAAAATATATATATATTGATTCATATTGCTAAAAAAGCTGTGTTAAAAAGTAACTTGTGACGTGCGCTTTGAGTGTAATTTTTTATGTATACTTTTTACTTTTACAGATCAGCAGCAGTACTTGCACTTCTTAGTACATATCTGTAGCACTCTTTTTCTCTCTAGCTCTCTGATACCTTCACACTCTAATTAGTCTCATATTCATCTGTCCTGGGGCAGACTGACAGAAACGAGGCTGCCAGTCTGCGCCTTCAGCACCTCTGACCAGGAGTCCCTTACTGTCTGGTGAAGTGTGTTGCCTAAGGACACAACAGTATGAGCTAGCATCAGGCTCAGGAGGTGTGGAGGAGGCTGGTGGAGTGTGGTGCAGGCTTTAAAGCAGTGCGCTGAAGCAGACCCTCAAACTGGAAGATTCATGGGTGGATGGACAGATAAATGTGCACATCATGTTTTCTAAAGTCTGCTCCGTCACATGTGCTTCAGAGGACTCGTTACAGCTGTTGGTCCAGTGTTCTTCACAGGCTTCTTTATTTCAATGATCTGATTTCAATAAATGTCCTTTATATTATACAGTGTAAAAATCAAAGAAAAAAAACTGACACTATCCCAGACTCTTGATTCTCTGTCATGGTGTGTATGGTGTGAGACAAAAACCTCAAAGTGGGAGGAGTTTGATGAGAACCATGTGTAAACGACACATTGTTTCTGATGCATTCTCAGAGTGACAGACAGGACTCTTTCTGCGCAGGACTATGGCTAAACTAAATTAACTTAATTAACTAAATGGAGTAATTGTTAACTGATTTATGCAAAGACTACATAACTTTCTTTAAGCTGAGAGAAGAGGTTTGAAGACTTTGCAAGAATTACAAAATGACACAAAAATCTGTACATTTTGTGTTTTTGATGAACCCAACTATAGGGAGCTGCAGTTCACAGTACAAGCAGGGGGTTTAGTTTTATTATTCATTTTTATTATGTATTATTTGTGTTTCAATGTCCACACAACATTGCTGAAGCCTACGCATATCACCAATTAATATGAAAAATGAATGAATCAGAGAGCAGAGGAAGTAAATAGCAGTGGGTCAGCGATGGGGTGGTCGGTGAAAACTGTGATTTTTGGAGCAATGAGCAAAAGATTACTCAATTAATCGCATTCTTGTTTATTACAGCTGCTTTTCTACTTTTCTAGGAATTGAATTGAATCACTCCAAACATAACTTTGGGTGCACAGGAGAAGGGAAACAATTACATCATGGTTAAAAGCTCTTAAAAGTCAGTTTTGCACATGTAAGCTCTGTTGGAGCGATACCCTTCTCTCCTGAACTAGATATTTATTTATTTTTCCTGGTTTCTCTTTCACCCTCTTCATTTCAGCAGAATCTCGGTTCCGCTGCCACCATATTGCTATAATTATCTGTAACTGAAAGCCACATGCTGAACACATCTTTCCATATATAAAGTCATATTTGACACTCTAAAACACCGACTGTACCCATCCAAAGCAGGCAGCACGTCGAGCGATACGTGACCTTTGGGGAATTACGCTGTTTTTATTTCGCCGTTTGATAGAAGTTGCCCTTTCCTCACCTGCACCTGTAAACAAGCCTCACAACCGCCGGTAAAAGTGACGAGAATTTATGAGCACTCTAAATAAACCCGTGTAAAGTTTGCTGAAAAGTCGACTACACGGGTGATTAGAATGCTGCTGCTCGCGGCCCTGCGCTCTCAAGACGGGGAGTTGATATTTCGAATTGACATTTAGCAATAATCTGTGAGTCGGAGCGTATCATAATAATAATAATAATGAGGCCCTTTGCCGCGGACCCCTTCCCGGTATTGATACAGTAATGTCGAGCGTGAAGGGGGAGGTGAAGGAGGCGTTTGCTTACCATATTCCCCCGTGTTTGCGCGCCTTGGTGGAATTTGTATTGACTCTCCAAATGTTTAATGAGCAAGCAGCGACGGCAGCTGGAGGCGGCTGGGAGGGTGCGGCGGTGCGGGAGCGGCGGGCGAGGGTGACACGGAGCGCGGGGAGGGAGAGCCGCACGGTGTGGAGGAGCACGTTAGCGTTTATGGAGGGTTTGTGCAGCTTTCAGCAAGTCGTGTTCGAGGCAAGGCGCTACAGGCAAAGCTCGTTTTTTGAAATGTTTTGTTTTTGGGTCAGTTTGCTCTCTCAATATACAGGCTTTCATTTGGAAACAGCAAACTTGTCTTATCTGCTTTTAAAAAATGTTTTATTGTTCCATTTAATCCACTTCATCCATAGATTTCTCTGGGACGTTGTAATTCCATTTTCTTAAAATTTTTCTCCTCTAGGACATAAAGATCACATAAAGTAGATCCTACACCAGACTAGAATCTGGGACTCAACACAATTTTGGGATTTTGTAAATATCGAATTCCAAAACTGATTTGTTTAAGTTTTAAATTAAAAAATGAGGTGCAATTTTAATTTTTAGGACAATTTTCAGTCCAATCCAGTTTACTGAAAAACTAAATAAGAAATACAAAACCCCCTCTGTCATTTTTTGAGTAACTAAAAAAAATGTAACCTGGTTTTATCTGTTGTACAGGTTTATATGTCCCAAATATGTGTAATTTGGGACATTTTTACACATAAAATGCCTTATTTCTACGATGATGATAAACTTACTTACTTATCTAACTAAACTACAGCAGAAGTTTCAAATGTATATCTTTAAATTTAAGATGTTTTTGTATTATTTTTTCCATAAGCTTTTTAATGGTAGAAAATGGAACACTCCTGGATGAACAAGGGATTACGTTGACTACTGCTTTTTAACCCCTTAAGCCGCTGGTACATTGGAATTTGTCTTTATTTATTTCATTTGGTCCACCATCTGATAAAAGGAAATTATCAAGCTGCCTCTAATGTTAGACATAAAAAGAAAGCTGTAACCCTCTTATTTCCTGTCAAATCCACCATTCTATGAATCAGGGTCAGTTTGTTCTCTAAACCCACAAATAAAAACAAGTACCCAAAACTTTTAAAAATAAATAACAGGATTTTATATGGATTCTGCCTGGACTTTTTACTTTATTACAAGTCCTTAAAACTTATTTTCTTCAGCTTTGAAAGAGAAATTGTCAAAACCCAACAAATACCAAAACTAGTGTCAGTTAATTAGTGTCAGTTAGCCATTTAAACTGTCAAAAAATGCATCAGTTTTTGTGTAAATTGTCCCAGCATTTTCAATGGAGCGTCGCTTTTTGATGACATCACAGAGGGATTCAGTTTTAGAATTAAGCACTACTTCCTGTAAACTTTTATGTTAAATATTTTTTTCAACATACTTCAACTTCACAAATGTAAAACTATCTATCTACCACAGGTGCCCTCCCACCAGAGTTGTCTTTTGGACTTGACTCATAGACACGCACTGCAGATAATTATTTGCTCTTATTTGTTGTGCTTAGGTAAATCTTTTTTGTCAAATGGGTTTTAGAGTTAATGCCTGTGGTGATTTAATGTATTGCTTTTTAATGCATTTTAAGGCCTTTTTTTTTTTTTCCAATATCCATTTAATGATTTTTATGCTTTTTAATGCTCCGCAGAAACCCTGAAAAAAAGAAGAAATTAACCAGAGCAACGTTGACCATAAGAACCTCTGACTGAATGTTTTAGTAATGCATATAAATCAAAATCAGAATTATATCTAAATGATAAAAATGCATCAATAATCTGAACAGTCAGTACTACATTTATTAAACATACGTAGGAAAGAGAAAGCAATTTTGTTTTGACGGACCAAGAATGAAAAATATTGTACAGATTGCACCAACAATCAAGGAGTGGACTGACATTACAATTGGCATATGTAAAATGGCAAAAAATCACCATCTGACTTAATCTGAAAATGTATGAGTTTGACAGACTTTGGACCAAGTGGAGGTTTACGTTGTTTGGAGCTCGGGATAGAGCCGTTACCATGGAAATCTGCCATGTTTGCAGCTGGTGTTGTTAATTTGCATAGAAAAACATAAGTCAAAACCATGTAAAAATGTGTGCACAAACCTGATAAACTCCTGAGTCACTTCTGATAAATACATCTATCAATATATAGTGTTAGAATACTTTTGAATTAACGCTAAATTTAGTATTCAGCATCTTAAAATCTCCATTGATTTAACACTAGGCTAACTGAATTCTGTTATGTCGCAGTCCCGAGCTCAATATAAGCCTTCATTTTCATTGAAAGTCTACTGCTGTTTTCTGTTCTTTGTGCTCTGTCCTTGATTTTATATTCTGATTTGTATATTAAAAACTGAAAAAAAAAAAAAAAAGAAATGGGTTGGTGACATTTTTCAGTCTAACCAACAATTATTGAAAGTTTAGCGAAAGAAACAAACTAACAAAAAACAGATTTTCCATCTAAAATGACTAAATGAAAACGTAAGAAAATCAATGTTGGCAAACTCACAACGGTATTAACTGAAAATTCACAGAAGATTGTGGTTTCTGAAGATTTCTGAAGGTCCATTTTCACCAGTTCAAGTTACTTTTGGTAAATTTTTAAGTTTTTATTTCTTCCTATGAAGTGTAAGATGTATAAAACACAACAATAAATAATGAAGTGTTCATTTGCAAAAACAGAAATTAAATACATTGTCGAGGGCTTACAATTTACAGTTTTTTCTAGCAATGTTCTCAAAATCTGTTTTACTGCTATAAAAATATGATTCCATCCAAGCAAATCCTGCTACTATACAATTATTAATAATGTGTGTACAAGATGGTATGAAAAACCTTTTAGCAAATTAACTGGTCCATGTTAAATGACAACATATTTATGAATAGATCAACTTAATATCGTTTGTTTTGGATCAACTTAAAACTTTGACTTCTTCCTACTCTCTTTCAATCATGTGTTCACTTTTTATAGAAACATTTTTAATCCTGGATGTACGAGTAGTGTTGCGTGTGCTTCTTTCCACACATTCCACAATAAATAAACCAATTAAACTGATAAAAGTGCCATTACCAGTCGCCGTCCCGTCCCCGTGCCTCCATAGCCCGCGCTCCGTGTCGCCGCGCCGGCCTGAGCGCGGGCTGCGTCTGCGCCCAAGCTAACCCCGTCATGTGGCAGCAGATTTGCAAGAGAGATAAAGGCAGATCCAGTCGGGGATCAGTCCGGCCCGCTGCTCTAACCGAGGATTTAGGCCGCGCAGACTAAAGGGGCTCCGGCGGAATTACCGAGTATGGAAGTGAACTGCTCCAGCTCCCCCCAGCCTCGGCGCGCTTTAGCCGGATCATAATAAAAGATAAAGGTGCATTGTGGATGGCTGTCGCAGGTTAATATGCAGCTAATGTAACAACAACAGTCCAATCCGCTGATGAGTGAGGAGGCTGAGGGCAATTAGCGCGCTCATCCGGGTTCTTCTGAAAGGATTGGCGCACGGATACTGTTCTGAGACCTCCGTAAGCGGGAGATATAGCGTTACAGATAGGCCTATTATGGTTAGCATGAGCTCGGGAGCTTGAATGCTACAAGAAGACGACTATGTTAATCTGTCAAGCTAACGGTATAGGCTCATTGTGCTGTGCGTGACGGGACTGAACGGCTAGAAATTGGATGTATTGTATGCTCAATTGTAACAGAAGATAACGTTAATATTGTTGTTTTGAAGATTAGAATGTCAAGTATACAATAAAAAAAGTGCAAATAAAGGTGAAAGATAAACAATAAAAGATACTTGCTATAGTGTATAATACAGTAAGAGTATAATAAAAGTGTACTTTTGTCAGTTTTATTGTACAGACTTTTTGTACATTCAAAAAATAAACCACACATTTCTGTCATGTTGTGTATCATTATGGGTAAAAGCCTATGATAATGTCTCAGGCTAGTGCTGTTAGAATGATAGTTGCTGTTCACTTTACTGTGATGGTAAACTCTGCTCTGGCCTCTGAAAGTCCTGAGAAGCACATATAAACTCATTGAAGTTTAACATTAACTTTTTTTTTCTTTATGTTTTTAAGTTAGAAACATTCAGGTAAAGCACCTTTACCTCCATCGTCTTTTTTAGTTTTTGATTGTTGTATGGTATGCAGAAAATATGACAAACTAAAAATGATGTTCCTATATTTTAAAGGACACGTTCTGCTACAGTGACTTTTTTGAGCTTTTAACAATTGTTTTAACAATGTTCCATCAACAAAAAGATACCTGGAGTTAACTGCATTCACGCTGTTTTGAGGAATGTTCATTAGAAAATCCTGTCCCTCTGAGCGTCAAAAACACTTCCCGCTGAACTCCCTTGACATGGGACATTTTTTCAGATCATATAGATCACTTATCTGAGAATCTTCTGTTTTCTGTTTTAAGTCCTTAAATTATCACAGACACGTTCTAAGCATTTCCCAAAAAATCTGAGCATCCTATTTATTCACCACAATGAGTTTAGAAGCACTTTCAGAGGCCACAGCCATTACTGTCACGGTAATGCAGCATGTAACAACAACTAGCACGGTAATGGTGCAATAAAACTTTTTTCATCGCTCCAGACAGCACACAGTGGTTTTATTTGAACCCTAAGAGCTGGTTTTATATGTCTGTATTAAACGGACAAATAACAATCAAGTCCAGCCTCTTTATATGCACTGATGGGAGTAAGGATTAAACCAACAATCTTTGGGTTTGTGGGCGAATGCTCTTTAAACACTGAGCCATTGCTGCCCCTGTCATTGAGTCAAGTCTGTACAACATGAATTTTATAGGTCACACAAATATTAGTAAGTTAAATCCGTTACAAAAGAAAACTACAAGCTCTTCGCCAACTCTTATTTGATTTCAAAGGCGTTCCAGTTGAGCCTTGTATGGTATCAAACTCCTGGTGGTGTGAGGTGGCTTCATTGTTTCCTCTCTGGTCTCAGACAAAGTAGTCCGTAAGCCGGAGCGGACCGGGACAGCGCTGGTGTGAAAGTGTAGAACGTGCCCACCCAGACGCCCGCACCACAGCAGCTGCTCACACTCTTGTCACCTCGCTCGCTCGCTCGCCCATACAAGGGCCAGAACCGTCTCAATTAATCATCCGTCCAAGAGGTCCATTGTTTCCACGTTTATCCCGGACTGACCCCGGTCTGAAGCACGCGGCGCGTCAGGGAGCACGGACGTCAGGGTACACGAGGTGACAGAAGGGGCCGGGAAATGGGACGCTCACGAATAATAATAAATAATGAGTTGAATATTTGAGTGATCCAAAGGAAGACTATTTACTGTCACTGAATGTAAAGTTATGGACTACCACACAGGGCCGTAGCACCGTACTCTGGGCCCCATGTACAAAACCTCCTGGTGGGCCCTTAATATATCATTTTGTATTCACCTTATTCCGGAAGTTGCCGTACGCGCCGCCGTCTTGTTTCTGTTGTATTAGTTTACATGGAGCAGACGAGCTCAACAGAAAATAAGTTCTACATGGACTAAAAAGCCGTTTTCAGACTGACCAGGAAATTGGTGCATTGTTGACTTGTTGTTGCTCGTGTTCATTAAACATTTTACACAAATCAACCTACTTTATGTAACATTTTATCGGCGAGACCTTTCCCTCGTTCGTCATTAGCATCATTAGAGTTCTCGTCAAATGGAAGTGCGTTTACAACAATAGTGCAAAAAATGGCAAAAGTGGGCGGGGCAGAATAAGGTCAATAGGATTTATTTTTGTCAGAAAATTATTGTTATTTTTTACCATTCAGTTATGCTAGAATACACCCTTTGGTTTCTACATACACCTAACAATAACTTTAAGGTTGAATTTCTTGTACAGACGTCCACAGTAGCTACCGGCTTATATTATGATACAGTACTGTTTTGTTTTTGCAATAACTACCAGACCAAAAAACATCTGAAATTGTAATTTTGGAATGAAAAAAATACATTAACTTCATTCCATCACCAGCTCTATTTGTTAAATCTTGGCTACTGTGTGAACAATGATCTGATGGGGCCCTCAGATGTCATGCAAACCTTGTCTCTCAATGACTTGAATCAACCACAATGCATTTTATCACAAAAGCGAAGAGAAGTGTAACTGAGAAAAATATGCTTTTGAGGGCCCTTGCCTGCCCTGGGCCCCGGGAAACCAGTACCCTTTAACCCCGCCCCCCCTGCAGGACAAAAGGAGTAGGAAAACCTATTCACCTTATTAGTTTACACGGGGCAGACGAGCTCAACAGAAAATAAGTTCTACATGGACTAAAAAGCCGTTTTCAGACTGACCAGGAAATCGGTGCGTTGTTGACTTGTTGTTGCTCGTGTTCATTAAACATTTTACACAAATCAACCTACTTTATGTAGCATTTTAGCGACGAGACTTTTCCCTCGTTCGTCATTAGCTTTAACGGAGTTCTCATCAAACGGAAGTGCGTTTACAACAAAAGTGCAAAAAACGGCAAAAGTGGGAAGGGCAGAATAAGGTGAATAGGGAAACATTTGCAAAATCATAGAAGACAGAAAAACATGGCAGGTTTCTTCAGAATCAATGCATGAAGAACTAAACTTGTACTAAATGATAGATCAACTCCTTTATTTCACGGAAATAAACACATCTGATTGCACGCTTCTGCCTGAGTTTGGCTCAGTGGATGGAGTGGTGACCAGACTGAGATCCCTCAGCTCTACTCTAAATGTTTCTTCTATAGATGAGTGTTTGTATGTGTGACAACAACAAACAAACACTGGTCTGATAGAAGAAATAAAAGTATTCATCATTATTTTGATTAGAGCATTGAACTTTGACCTGCAGGTGTTGCCATGGAAACATTGTTCCTCAAAATAAAAACATTCTGTGTTTAGGGGTTAGAAAACTGCCCTGTAAAACTGCTCAAGGTCTGCCATCTTCTGCAGGTTCCAGTCGAGATGGGGGGGCGAAATTGTATTTTTAAGAGGTACAATTTCTGAAGTAAACTGAAAGCTGTGTGGGCAAAACTTAAATCTTAAAGTACAAAACTACAGCATGTGCTTTACTGTAGTCTGAGTGAGGTTTGGATGGAAACACAACAGAAATCACCCAAGACTCAGAGGAAGCTTTTATCTTGAGGTTTCCTGTTTTAATTTTAAAAAAACAACAACACATGGTTGTTTGACTTTTATTTCAGAATCCTAAAATGCAAATAATCCCAACATTCTTCACAACTACTACTGCTTCTACTACTAACTAACCTTTTTCAAACTGTATTTCAATATTCTTTACCTTCAAGAAAACAATCTTTCCAACTACCAGGAAAGGCAATGTTAGCTGTAGAGCATTATTCACAAAGTTATCCAAAGTACTTTACAGAACAAGAAAAAGACGCACTACAATCATAGTACAAACAAACAAAAACATAAGTAATCATTATAAAATGTACTTTAAAAGAGACGGGTGCAGACATACGACACGTTTGCTTGTTTTTGCTACAGATTTGCACTTCTGGTAGAGCAAGAATTTTGTTCACTTAAGTAGAGAATGAGAAAAATGTTTTGTCGCTAAAAAATGACAGGTTTGTGTAAAATGTTCATGTGCACCAGCAGGTCAACAATGCACCGCCTGAAAACAACAGAACTTTGACCTTTGAGCTTAGAAATGTTTGAGTCTGAGTCATTTATTGCCAGCAGATTTCTAATTTATTTGCAGGTTCGAAGACTGGAGGTGACGGCTGACACTTTCTCTTTGTTTTCTGGAAGATGAGTCCTGCTGCTATGACGACTGTTACTACGACCACTTCTAGAACTCACCTCGCTGGTTTAACAGTGTAGAGCTTCTACTTCTATTCTTGCCATTCTAGTTGACGTTTGTGTCTTTCTTATCAAGTGTGGATTAAGAGGACGGTGGGGATAGCACAGGTATATTCTCTGTATATAAGATGGTGTGTTTTACATAAATCCGGCTCATATTCATCGAGCCAAATGAGTGACTGCAAACAGACACGCTAACATTTAAACATACAGTGTAGTGCGGACATGTTTGTCTGTGGTCGGCAGCGACATTTTTAACACATTCATTATTCATCAATTATTCATTTATCATATTCATTGTTTTTAATCAGATAACAATATTAATGTTTATAGTCAAGTAGTTCAGTCAAAAGTGCCATTGTTTATAGACTGGGCTACACAAGTATAAGTGACAGAAACTTCTCCTGCTCCTTTAATATTTACATTTTCTATGTTTATGCTGTATTCTTTGGGAATATGAAACATTGTACAGCATATTGTACACGTAGTTTATTTCACATGCCCTTATTTTAACATTTCAAGTAATTTCTTGGATATTCACTTTTATTCTGCCCCGCCCACATTTGACTCTTTTTGCTATGGATCCGCATCCCTATTGGAATGACACTTCTGGTTTGATGGGAACTTGGTTCAT
Source organism: Rhinogobius similis (assembly GCA_019453435.1). NCBI lineage: Eukaryota > Metazoa > Chordata > Actinopteri > Gobiiformes > Gobiidae > Rhinogobius > Rhinogobius similis. The sequence continues at coordinate 39,165,549 of CM033630.1, read as the reverse complement.
GCAATTGGTGAATGAGGAGAAGGTCTCGCCACTAAAATAGTATATAAATAGGCTGAATGTGTAAAAGGTTCAATGTACAAGTGCAGCAACAGGTGAGCAATGCACTGATTTCCTGGGCGGAGGTGGTCAAAGGGCAGTCTAAAACAGCCAAGTCTCAGAAAAAATATGTACATTATTTACGTTTTTGCATTTATGTAGCTATTGTACGTTTGTGTTCTTAAAATAGGTTCAATATCAGATGTTGTTCCCAGACGTGTTCAGTTTGACAGATCTGACCACGTCTGGAACAACATCTGATCAGAGCCATGTCACATCCATCAGACGTCACCTCTGACAAAGGCCCAAACATGTCAGAGAAATGAGCTAATAGCTAATTAGAAGAAACTCACAAGTTAGATAGAATGTGTACGTTTTCACAGATGTACTTATGGTACGTGTTTTGACATAAAAACACAGGTATTTGTGAACACATGAAATCACAAATACCTTAATTATGTACATGTTTTTTTGGAGACTGGGCTGATTTTTAATGCAGTCTTTTTACAATTTTATACAAGTTTATAAAACCTGTTTTTTGTGTGTGTTAGATACAAGTTGGATAATACCTCACTTTGTTTTTTGAGGATAAGGGTTCTGCCTCCTTCACCAGGTCACAGCTAACGTCGCTATTGTTTCTTTAGAAAAGATAATAAACGTTAAAAGTTTGACGCTCTAATTTCATTTTGACTATGATATGGTTGAAAATTGTCTGCACAGTGTGATGTTGAAAATTGACTTTGTCTGAACAATGTAACAAATATTTGAACGTGTGTTGTTTTGCTAGTTGTAAGGTTTTAAATGATATTGTGGAGTTCAAACACAGGAGAAGGCACAGTGAGGTTTAGAAAGTGCAGAGACTCAACTTTCACTATATTTAAAACACTGAGCAACTTATAGTCACATGATTCTACGAGTCGTTTTATAAAGGCAGGTCCAAATTCAGACTCTGATCCATTTTTGAACCTGCACGTGCTGGTCGTGTCAAATACACTGATTTCATTCATTCAGGTATGATTTCTGTGCGGATTTTGCACCAGCTTTTTCTAGTTGAAATGCCCTATTACTTTTTACAGAGCTGTTTCAAACTGTTCATGGGCCAAACAATAAAATGAAAAACTTTGAATGTGAAATCTTTGTATTTTATTTTATTTTACATGGTGCACTTTCTGTTTGCACTTAAATGAAAATAGGAACAGGAGCAGGCGGCGGCGGAGGCTCGGGACACTCTCCACTGCTCTTGTCTCGATCCCGGCTGGAATTGGCTGAACAAATGGCTGATGGGGAGGCGGTTGTCGGGTGGAATCCTCCTGAAGGTGACCCTGAGGAGGGGGAGCAGGGGGCTTTGGAAATGTAATGGACCACTGTCACTCCAGACCTGAAACCACACGCGCCTGAATCTACAGCCAGAACACACCGCTTTTAACCCTTAGGTGTGGATTTTTGGACTGTTGAACGTTTTGTGTGTTATTGTTGGAGATGTGAAGTGACCAGAAATGTTGACAAGACTTTAATCTTGATTTTTACTCTTAATACTAAATGATTTCAGGCAACAGGAGCTCAGTGGTTTGCTCAAAAGGCACTGGTTCCGTTCCATTTTGTTCATGAATGATGATTATATGCACACAGGCGTGGAGGAGGTGGTGGTGGTGTCTTGCCAAAAAAAAAAACATAATAACAGTTTGCACTTGTCATTTTAATCATTATTTGTCATTTAAACATCGGTAACATCTTATTTTGAGGTACATTTATTAACATCAAACTAGCTGCTAATTTGCAGAAATGTAGGTGGTTCCTACAGTGTCATTTCGTTTTGCCCTCATCTGTATAATTCAGCATAACCTTATTCTGCTGCTAATTACACATTGGATTTAATCAAATCCTTAATACTACTTATTAGTATGATGTAAGGACATTTTTGTACATACTTTATGGTCATATACAATATGGGCTTTTGAAAATAAGTGTTTTGTTAGGGCTACTACCACAAGAAATGTTATTAAAGGCCCTGTACCTGATTTTTACTGTTTTGAAACTTGGAAAACTGAACTAGTTTATGTTCAAGACTTTACAGCTGTCAAACGCAGACCCAGCATCCTAAATGTTCAACGTAAGAAGTTTAGAAGCACTTTTCACGAGTTCACCCTCACCGGGTATAGCTAACAAACATTAGCATGCTAATGGCACACTTCTGCTTCCGCAACATAAAAGTTGTGGTCTAAAATGCTTTTACAATATATCTGTGCAGGAGCAACACAGATTTGACTTTATTACATGCAATAATGGTCTTGTTCTTTTTCACAACAGTAAAAATCAGGTACAGGCCCTTTAACATTTATTCATAAAAGGATGTCCTAACTGCATAACAAGCAGTAATAAGGAGATTGTTAATAGAACAGTGTTGGTACATGTCTATTTTGCAGCAGAATACGTTTTTATGCAGAATATAATACATTAATAAAGGTTGAACAAACAGAATCTGATCTTAAATTAACACCTCACATGTATGCTCAATTAGAACTATTGTTATTATTATTAAACTCTCCATTGAACCTGCCGACTGCGTCCCCTCCTCCTCACCTTCCTCCTCACCCTCCTCCTCGCCCTTCTCCACACCCTCACCCTCTAACTCACCCTCCTCCTCACCTTCCTCCTCACCCTCCACCTCACCCTCCTCCTCCTCACCTTCCTCCTCACCCTCCACCTCACCCTCCTCCTCCTCACCTTCCTCCTCACCCTCCACCTCACCCTCCTCCTCACCTTCTAATTCACCCTCCTCACCCTCCTCCTCACCCTCCTCACTCTCCACCTCACCCTCCTCCTCACCCTCCTCCTCGCCCTCCTCCTCACCTTCCTCCTCACCTTCTAACTCACCCTCCTCCTCCTCACCCCTCTCCTCACCTTCCTCCTCATCGCCAACTCCAAGAAAAAAAGAGCATCTTGAACTTTCATATATTGATCTTAATTATTTTAGCCCCAGAGGGTAAAGCGCAGAGTCAAAGTGAAACCAGCAGCGCCCCCCTCTCCCCTCCCCTCCCCTCCCCCTCCCGCCCTGCCCCGGCCCGGCCCCCCCGTTGTCGGATGGAGATCGGGGCTGCTGTGAGTGAGTGCGTGGAGGTGTCTGCAGAGGAGGAGGAATAGCCTGCGGGCGCCTGCTGGAGGATTTGACCTGTTCCCTGGCACCGCGATGGAGCGCTCTTTCCCACACTACACAGGCCCAGCCCCAGAGTGCACGGCCCAAAGGTGACTCGGGACGCACTGCAAAAAAGGAGAAAGGTAGAAAGGGGATTGGACCTGCACGATCCTCTTGTTTTGAGTAGTTTGGACTTGTTTAAATGTGTTATACTTGAGGGGTTTGTGGAAATATCTCTAATAAAATATTGTCAATGCATCACACTGTATTGCACCGAAGTCACAGACAAGTAAAATCATGAGTTTTTAAAAGGATATTTTTATAATGTATTTTCCTCACAGACCTACCAGATCACATTGCATTTATTACATTTGCTTAACATGATATAACTTTGATTATATATCTGCAGTTATAGAGTATAGAACCTTCAATACAACTTAATAGTTTTGGTTCAAATACATTCAGTCACACTTTAAATGACTTAAATTATTTTATTGTAACATTTATAAATTCCTCTGTTGAAATACAACATACTGTATACAGATTTCTTTGTTGTAACATCTATTTATTTGTTGTAAATAACTTAAATAATGTTCTGTTGTACATAACTTTGGTAAAGTTTATACATTCCTTTGTTGTAAATTACTAAAGTAACATTTATAAATTCCTTTGTTGTTCATAATGTAAATATTTATAAATTCCTTTGCTGTAAATTACTTAAAATATGTTCATAAACTACGTTGTTGTACATAAGTAACTTTCATTAATTCCTTTGTTGTACATAACTTAAGTAAGGTTTACACATTCCTTTAATGTACTTAACCTAACTAACGTGTATTTAAATTTTTATTTTTTTTAAATCATGAGAAAAATAAGAAAAATCATGTTGAAATGAAGTCAAGGGAATTAAACTAATCAAGCCCTGCACTCGGCGTAAGACGACTATTCCAAATGGGAGCCGTTTGAACTCCTTTTTTGCAGTGCGTCCTCGCGTGCTGCCTGAACAATCCGGACATTGTGCTAACGTGCTCCGTCTGCTGCTAGCTTACCCACCCCAAAATAAAACAAATACTAATAAAGCGTTTTTTCGGCGCGTACGGAGGGGGCATCGCGTCACGTCCATTTAGCCCGGCCTTGGAGCATCAGAGCCTGTCACGCGATGGAGTCCCGCGCCCTTGATGGAGTATTTGGTTGGATATTTAATACGCTCCAAAAGATGAAAGTCCCCGGCCTAATAAAAACCCGCTGTGTTTTTCAGCTTTAATGAGTTTCCATGGAAAAATATATAATTTGCGCATTAGAAAACACCATATTGATGCTACAGGCGAGATGGGCCGATACTGAGGGGGGGCTTGTGTTACAGCCCGGCGTCCAGGGGTCAAAAGGTGAGTTTGAGACATAGATGAAAGATGAAAAGTGTGGGTTGCATCTATTCTGACAAAATAAGTAAAAATATATAAAGGCATTCATTTCTATTGTTTGTTTGAGTTGTTCGTAATGTGAGTCAAACTAACGTGAGACATACGATGTTCAAAAGAAGGTCATAAGGTCACACTTCTACCCACTTTTATTTTGTGTATATATTTATAACTTGATATCTTATGTATTTTTTGTTTGAACAAGGTTTAAATGCATCTCTAGCTTTTATTCTAATTTAATAATGAAAAGTTGTCAGTAAACATTTAGTGAAATACCAGCTGAAGTCATTGTGCCATTTGCAAAATATTCATGGCCTCATTCATAGCAGAATTCATTCAAATTATGACAAAGAGGGGACACTGCTGAAAAATGAAAATTATTCAAGTTATATCTGGTGCAAAGCAAGGAGAATCAATTGTCATCACAAACAGACAAAACACGGCAAATTTCACCGTCTATAAATGAAATATTAAGAATTTAAAACATTAATGTAAAAAACATCATAATAACAATTATAAAATCACACATATTTGTCTTACTAATATCTCTATATGTCATAATCTCGGATTGAGAGCGGGGGCCAGTCTAACTCTGGGAGTTTCACTGTTTTTGAAAGAAATATCCAAACTATAAATGTGCAAACGTTGTAACTTGTTATTAGATTGAGATCGGCTCCTCAAACGTAATAATAGCACAAATTTTAGAGGCTATTATGAAAGAAAAATCTTTTGAATATTTATTTTGACAAAGAAGATGTTGAACTTTGTGCCAGTTTTTGTTTCATGTGCATAGGCCAAATATTTACAGACATATTAGCCATAAACCAGGACAACAAATCTTCAATCTGACATGAAACAGTGAATTCTGCCAGACAGTTCTTGCAGAGAATTAGCCAAGAAGAGGCACGGGGCTGGAATAGAACCAGCAGCATGTAAACTGAATCCTTCCAGTACCACCATAGTGTGATATCTGCTGCTGATGAGAGGGAACGGGCCACAGCTCAGGGCGGTGTGGAGAGGTGGGCGGGGCTAACGGCTCCTGCACTCAGGACATCTTTCACATTATTCACTTTACATACTGTATTATACTCATGTGCAGAGATGGAGGTTCAGTCAGTCCTAAATGTCCATGATCAGCCGGGTCTTTCATCAAGAGCTCCACAGCCAATCATCTCAGAAAAAGAATGTGGTTTGGAGTTGAAACTCTGGAGGAAGACAATTGACGTTCTGTTAAATGGTTTTTATCATCATTTATTAAAAAAAACAAAAAACTAAAAAAACTAAAATCTCACGACCCTGACCTGTGACCTGGATGGTCCCATTTGCCTGGAGGAACTCTCTCTGCACTGGATGAACTTATTTATTCCCACAGGGTTTTTGTAGTGTTTCCATGCGGAGAAGGAGGGTCAGTTGCTACATTTTTGTGAACATTGTTTATTTAAACCGCTTTCTACCTGTGGCCCATCACAACTGTTGATGTGGTTTTGGGCGCTACAAAAATATATTAATTTGATTTGATAATGGAAAGCATGAAATACAATAATCTGTTTTTGTGTTCTATTTTTTTATTTTTTGGTAAGAACAGGGAAAAAAAAGAAAAAACCTATCTAATAAACATATAGTGCCCTCACAACACATTTTCCTGTTCATGTACAACTTTACAACAAACTAACCATAGCACAACAGTTAACAGCAGTCTGATGGCTGAAACATCTACATGTCTCACCTGCATCTGTCGTATCTCAAGCTTTCTGTTCATTTTAAGGTTTAGTCTGCCGTCCAGACCAAGATGGCATTTTTAGGCCTGAAAAGTATGACATCAGTGTACAATATTTCCATAGTTTTCAGTTTCATCACAATTTATACACACTCTGTAAATGTAATGCCATTAAGATGTAACTAAATCCACCTGTCACTCAGAGTATGACGGAGGGTGACCAATAAGAAGAGGTCTGTGTTTGAACGCTGCACGAAAAAGCACTGAATCGCGGCATGACGACGGCACCAACATCGCTAAACTTTGCAATATATTGGATTTATTCTGGATTTCATTTGCCATTTTGTGCAGCACCGACCGGCAGTCTGAGGAACAAGATGACAGCTTCTCTGATGAGGATCTAACTTTTCTTGGCGTTGCAGTGCAGTGGTTCCCGACCTTTTTTGTCTCGAGTGCCCCCACAAGCTTGTCGCACACTCAGTATCCCTTAACTTGAGTTTCCTGCAAATAATTGGGTTTACTACTTGAATATAGTCTGATATTGCTGCTATATTTTTGTTTTAATTATATTTATGGTCCAAGATACTCCAAAAAGATGCTAAATGTAAGTAATTACACTTTTACATGTACATTTCATCTTCATTTATAACCTGAAACCATTCCAAGTACCCCTGATAATACTTCACGTACTCCTTGGGGTCCCCGTACCCCTGGTTGGGAAACACTGTTGTAGTGTGTTGTAGGGCTGCAGCTAACGATTATTTTGCTAATCGAATAGTGTAGCGATTACTCCTTCGATTAATGGATAAGTTGTTGAGAACACAAAAGACTCTTGATTATGAGAGTTTTACTCAATTGTACCCAGATAAAGCCGTTAACAACGTCCTGGTGAAGAATTTTGAACAATTTTACGCAAAAACACACAATTTACGTGTTTCCCGTATGTTTTTTGCGTCATTCCTGCTCTGTCTGAGAAATAAAACCTCTTCTTTCAGCACAGAGAATGTTTTGGAGTCTGTGTATAGACCAGTCCGCGGGAGTAGGATCTCTCCTTCACTGTGGTTCTCCCCGAGGTTTCTACTTTTTCCCATGGGGTTTTTTGTAGTTTTTCCTCGCCGCGAAGGAGGGTCAAAGGACAGGGGCATTCTGGGACAGTTATCTGAACTGCTTTTACCTGTGGCCCATCGAGGCAACTGTTGTTGTGATTTTGGGCATTATAAAAATAAATTGATTTGAAAATTGATTTGACCAGTCAACGATTACTCGATTAACCTGTTGCAGCCCTCAAGTGTTGCTTTTTTTCAACCACCTAACCATAACCAACCATAAGTCATAAAACGGCATTATCCGTATATCGCCGCCATCATCGTTTGGCTTTAACTCTAGCTCTACCGCCGATACGCCAAGGTCAAACAAGACAACAATATCTGCTCACGTGATCCCGGCATTGACCACCGCCGCTACATTTGGCCTCCTCCACCGCGGCCCTGTTTTTTATTGCTGTTGCACTCACTTTTCAATAAAACGGCGCGCGGATCCATAACGGCGCGCCACTGCCAAGTCCAATCCCGTCTTCATCACCTTATTGTAAAACAAAATAAAGCAAAGGTAAGTAAAAGTAAATGGGTTTTCCTATTGAGTGTTATTGCACCAGGAGCGGCTGCAGATGGGTATTGATCGGCCTCATCCTCGACCATTACCTCTGGGATGGCAATCACAGGGCCCCGATGGCTCATGGGTAAACAAGCTTTTTCTGGCGGAGCAGAGATGGAGAGGTGTTCGAGGGGGAGACGTCTGCCGGGATCCTCCTGCTGCTAACGGGGCGATTGAAAAGAGTGCGTCGCTCATGGGCGAGACATGATTATTCAGCACAGAGTATGCAGCCAGGGACAAAACGAACACCTAACCAAACCAGAACACTTTTGTGACGTGAGCAAACTCAATTGAACTGCGTTTGACCCATGTGGCTGGGTCAAGAAATATATGAAGGCCCAAGGAGTCTTTGTGACTTTAAAGGCACACTATGTCACTTTTCTGGTTTCTTCACTTCCTTGAGACATGGAGATAGTTATGTCACAAGTTCAAGTTCCAGGTCAACTCTGTGGAGAGGTGACCCACACATTAAAGGTCCTATAGCTACATTTCCCATTTCTATTCACCTTATACCGGAAGTTGCCGTACGCGCCGCCGTCTTGTTTCCGTTGTATTAGTTTACATGGAGCAGATGAGCTCAACAGAAAATAAGTTCTACATGGACTAAAAAGCCGTTTTCAGACTGACCAGGAAATCGTTGCGTTGTGACTTGTTGTGGCTCGTGTTCATTAAACATTTTACACAAATCAACCTACTTTATGTAACATTTTAGCGGCGAGACTTTTCCCTCGTTCGTCATTAGCTTTAACGGAGTTCTCGTCAAACGAAAGTGCGTTTACAACAAAAGTGCATATCTGTGGCAAAAAACGGCAAAAGTGGGCGGGGCAGAATAAGGTTAATAGATTGCCATGAGGACATTTATGGTCATATTTTATGTATCCCGCTCACAAAAGTTGAATGTGTATTATATGGGACCTTTAAGAAAGCATGTTTTGTTTTGTTATTCTCAGTAAAATCTCTGATCAGTTACTCCAAGAAGAGAAGCAGCACCTTTCAGGATATCACTGTGTTATTGCTTTGCCTGGAATGTTTCACTGCATGGCATTTAACTTTTTATTCATTTATTCAATTCCATGTGTTCTTTATGGATAAGTATATTGAAAAACATGCATTTTTATGCATGGGTCGGCTTTTAAAGGCACCATGTTTGTTTTTTCTCATATTCCGAGCATTCCGATTGCTTTTCGCAACTTTCAAAGCCCATAGCAGTAATGCTAACCACAACCAGCATGCTAACATCGCACCAGAGTTGTACTTCCTTGTTTATAGGTGATAATCTAACCTATAATTAGCTGCAGACAGTGCACAGCGGTCTTCACACAGTAATATCACAGATGTATTCAGCAAAACAGACCGTATTTGATGATATTAAAGAAAAACAGCAACCATAAAGTAACCACACATGAACGTCTGATGTTCTATCATTTGTGTGGCCCTGAAGGAGGTGTTTACCATGTGGTGCCTCTGAAGGATTACACTACTCATTTAACTAAGATGGAGTTAAAATAAATATATTTAAAATTCTGTTAAAATGTTTTAGCTATTTCTATAGGTTTTTAATTTTACTTCCTGGTTGTAAATGATGACATCACACTTGGAAATGACCAAGAAACATCCTGTACATTGCACCAAAGCTCCTCTAATGTCACAGATTTATTAATTTTTTTGACAAAGAAAAATACATGTGAACACCTTTATTTTGTCGAATCAAAGTTTAAAGGGTCAAAAAAGTAGTTTATTTTGTGTAAATTTTGCTTAAACTTTGTCTCCCCAGTGTTAAGTCATCAATGTGTTTACTTCGTGTAATTTTCAAAATCTTTTTTCAACTTTTCTCCACAAATAGCAACCTTATAGGCATAAAACTATGATTTATATTTACAAAAGGTATCATTATACTGAATAAAATCAAAATTAGAAAATAATAAAAACCTGTCATACGCACTTTAATGATCAGGGCTAAAGCATTTACTGACCACTATTTTATTATTCAAACTTGATGCAGACATTTTTGCAATTGTTCGCCATAAAGCAAGTAACACAGCTTCTTGCTTTGATGAATTACAGTTTTTAGAATACAATAAGCGCGGTGCGTCCATCAGCGCGCACACTTTGCAGTCCGACACACTCCTCCAGCCCGACTCCGCTGTGGTGAGTATATTTTCATTAACATCAGCAGTTCTTTGTGATGATTGGGTACGAGGCCTGCTCCGCTCTAAATGCCATTCCAAACTCATTACCTGAGCCTCGCACTGGCCATTTACCCATCAGCCCCTGACCTTGAGAAGGGCCCAAGGTGACGAGAGCAGGGGCTTGTACAGCAGCAGCAGCAGAGCGGGTTGTGTTAGGCTTGTACCGCGCCGAGAAATGACTGGGATTAGGACTATTTCTGAAGTTTTACGGAGAAGCTGTGACGAGTTTAGGTTTATTTACTTACAGTATGTTCATTCTTTGGATTTGTTTTGACATATTTGTGGCTGATATGAATCTGATCCTGTTTAAGGCGAGACACTACAGGCAAAACTCATTTTTTAACATGATTTTGTTTATTGGTCAGTTAGGAAAAAAATCTTAAAGTTAAAGATATCAACTTAAAACTCACATAATTGTAAGAAAAAAAAAAATTTCACATTTTAGTTTAGTTTAGTTATATGAACTGCTTTCTACCTGTGGCCCATCGAGGCAACTGTTGTTGTGATTTTGGGCATTATAAAAATAAATTGATTTGATTTGATTTTCATGTAGCGTTGTCATACAGAAATGAGGCATTTTATTTGTAAAAATGGCCAAAAATGCACATATTTGGGGCATTTAAATCTGAGAAATAGACAGAATACACATATTAATTACAAAAAACTTTACAGAGGGAATTCTGGATTTCTTATTTAGATTTTGAGTAAACTTAAATTTGACTGAACATTGTCCTACACATTCTAATTTCACCTCATTTTTGGACTTAAAACTTCAATAAATCTGTTTTAGAATTAGATATTAAAAAATCCTTCTGTACGTTTTGTCAAAATCTCGTTGAGTCCAAGACTGTAAAGTTTGTTGTGTGGAGTTACTTTAAGTGCTGAAGAAAAATGCATTTTAAGAAAACGGCCTTTGAAGTTACAATGTCCCAGAGAAATCTATGGATGAAGTGGATTCAATGAAACAATAAAATATATTTAAGGGTTTTGCCTGTAGTGTCTCACCTTAAGGTGCTCAAGAGCATGTTTAAAGGCTAATAACAATATGAAAAATGCAGAATATTTTTCCTTCAATTCATGACGAACAAAGAGCTTATTAAGCATGATTCCGGTTTATTAACTACTTAGGGTTAGGTTTGGGGTTAGAGTATTAGTTAGTGTTACCGATTGTCTCTGCTCTGGTGCACCTGCCGGCTGCATGTCCGTATAAGGAGCAGCTCCATGATACGCCCTGTCTGTGGAGGACTGCACTGGTTTGGGCTCTGGCCGCGGCGTGGAAGTGGCCTTGAGTTGTGTTCTCATACGTGAAAACATCAATGGAATACAGCGGAATCATATGCTTTTTATTAAGTCCAGACAAACATTTGGAGATCAATTTTCCTGTCGATTACTGACTGGTGCGGCGCAAATATTAGATATCGACACATCCAGGTGGAGAGTTTCACCTGCCGCACTTTCAGTATTCTGCTGTTATCACATGCATTCAAAAGATACTGATGTCAAACCAAACGCGGACACTTACAAAAAACGATTACATAGAGGTCTTCCATGTCTATGTGTATGTTATTTGGAGACAAAAAGTATTGCAATTACACATGTTTTGCTGTACACGCTGGAGTGCATTGTGTGCATTGGAACAACACAAAAATCAGAGGGAAAAAAGCACATTTTACATAATTTCACACAAATCTCAAAAAATGTTTCAAAATTGTGGATGAATAACTTTGTTTCAAGCATGTGATGCACGTTTAAACCCACCTGGGGCAAGTGACAGGTGTGGGCAATATAAAAATCACACCTGAAAGCAGATAAAAAGGAGAGTTGACTCAGTCTTCACATTGTGCGTCTGTGTGTGTCACAGTAAGCATGGAGAACAGAAAGAGGACAAGAGAACTGTCTGAGGACTGGAGAACCAAAATTGTGGAAAAATATAATCAATCTCATGGTTAGAAGTCCGTCTCCAGAGACCTTGATGTTCATTTGTCTACAGTGTGCAACATAATCAAGACATTTGCAGCCCATGACACTGTAGCTAATCTCCCTGGACGTGGACAGAAGAGAAAAATTGATGAAAAGTTGCAACACAGGATAGTCCTGACGCTGGATAAATCAAATCAAATCAACAAATGAGACCAAGATAGAGCTTTTTCATTCTACAGTTTACCAAAAACAGAATGAGGCCTACAAAAAAAAGAACACAGTACCTACCGTCAAATATGGTGGAGGTTCAAATATGTTTTGGGCTTGTCTTGCTGCCTCTGGCACTGGATGCCTTGACTGTGTGCAAGGCATCATGATATCAGAAGATTACCAAAGGATTTTGGGTCTCAATGTAGGGCCTAGTGTCAGAAAACTGGGTTTGCGTCCGAGATCATGGGTCAGACTTCAAAAACCCAGAAATGGCAACAAAGCTGGAGAGTTCTGAAGTGGACAATGAGTCCAGATCTCAATCCCATTGAACACCTGGAGAAAGCACCTGCTGTTGGGAAAAGGCTCCCTTCCAACATGAGACCTGGAGCAGTTTGCAAAGAAAGTGTGGTCCAAAATTCTGGTTGAGAGGTGTAATTGGTGCTTATAACAACCGAGTATTAAGTAAAGGCGGGCATTCATTTTATCTGACGCATTTTTGGAGTTTTGTGTGAAATTGTTAAATTAGCTTTTTTTTCTGTTTTTTTTTTTTTTGTGTGTGTTGTCTCAATACGCACAAAGGAAGTAAACATGTGCAAAACAAAAAATGCAAATGTGCAATTGCAATACTTTTTGTGGATAAATACAAAAAATATAAAAAAAATGTCTGGGGTGCCACCGTTTTGGCCATGACTGTATGTGGTCGGAGAAGTGGCTCTGGATGATGGACGTTTGAGAGGACGAGTCGTCCACAGTGTGACTGTGTTAGACTGAGCTCAGTGCAGGGTCAGTGTGCTGTAGTGATGATGTGAATGTTATATTGTTGTCCTCTCATCAAAAAACATACCTGAAGTTGTATGCTTCTGTTTACGAGGTCCTCTTGTCCTCAGTCACCTGTGATCATAAAACCATCACTGGACTTATTAAGAGCGTCTGCAGCCAAACTGTGTTCAAAACAAAAGCATGCCAGACACCTGAATTCTTTTTTTTTTTTTTTTTCAAATGCTCATTCCCACTGCTGACAACAAAGACCGCTCCAACACCTAAGTATGTAGTTTACTCTTACTATAACGTAGAAAATGTGAAATACTAATGACCAAAAGCATGTTAAAAACAATTAAAGCCACATGAATGCACATCAAATTGACTTTTAGGAACTTTCTCATTTACCCCCTCAAAGTTGTATTCAGAGTGATTCATGCGTGCTCGCTGCTCGTTGCATACATTGTTATTTATTTTTAAACCTTAATACACTTGGCACTTCAACAGTGTCACGGAGTCATCTTGGCCTCTAAGAGCATCCCTTGATAACATTTATGGTGACGAACCATAAAAAGGCAAGAGGAAATCAGGCTGCAGTTTAAAATCCAGAACAATTAAATGAACAAGAAAAAAATATATGTTTTTCATAGTAAATTGTGCTGTTGTAATCTGTTTTGGTTTAAATCAGTTGGTTTGCAAACTCTAGTATTGCCCATGACTAATTAGCTCTTTAAAAAAAAAAGAAAATCCAGTTTTCACAAAGGAAGTAGAGTCCACATCAGACTCTTTGGTGTCTTTGGGAGTGCCTGTCTTAAACCTTCAATACTATTTCTGAGCAAGATATACAAATTACTTAAAGGTCCCATATCATGCAAAATCGACTTTTCAGAGGTTCTAACCTTCCTACAGTGCTATTTGGGCCTCGTATGTTGTGCCCAAAGTGGTTTTTTGATTGATTCCCTCATGTTTTCACTAGAGAACTGTCTTTTCCGTCCCCCTCGGCTGAGCAGCAGACGGGGGCTCCTCACTAAGATGACGCGGCTTCACCAGGATGACGCGGTGTTTAAGCCACGCCTCCAGGAAGCGCGCAGCCGCAAGAATAAAAACAGCTAATGCTAATGCTACACAGTAATTACACGATGGATACGACAGATAGAAGAGTTAACTTGTTATTTACCAAACGGCATCGTCCGTCGTCGAGGTACTGGAGCACGTCAAACTCCAGGTCAGATCCAGGACGTAGGACTCAGCACGACGCACCGTCAGGACCGATAAAAGGTTTATTCCCGTGTTTGTGTATCGCTGTTTACCGGAGCACACAGCGCATGCGCACCATCTCCACTCTAGGCTTCGTCGCGGGAGGCGCGCGGGTTGGGCGGGGGAGGTAGCCTGCTCTCTGTTCGGGGGGGTCAGATCTCAGAGTGAGCCGTTTGCTTTTACAAGGAGGGGGGCCAGTCCAAGAAATGGGTGTTTTTTGGAAACTGTTATGTTATGGATATTGCACAACGCAAAAATGTATCAACAAAGCCCTTAGAATAGACTGTGTGAAGGGGAAAGTAGCAGAATATGGGACCTTTAAGCAAACGTGTGAAACAAACATGATTATGTCCATTCTCTCTAGTTTGGCAAACTGGAACCTTAGATAATGTTTCTTTTTCTTCCTACCAGTTCTATAGATCACACACCACACACATCCCCAGAAATGTGAAATGAAAACATCTCTTAGTTTCCGTTCTTTGTGCCTGATTCTTCATTAAAACCAAAGGAAAACCAAAGCGCAGAGTTGAGCTTGTTCTCGCACAGAGCCTCATGTATTGTCAAACTGAGTTGAAAATTGCTAGTGTTTAATAATCTCGACAATCATGTTCTGCCTTTGTGCATTAAGGAGGATTTTAGCGCCTGTCGGTGTTATCAGGAGTGCTAAGACTGTGTGATGCTAATATTATAATAAGTATTTTGTCGTAAACCTTATGCTTGTTTCACAGAGGAACATGAAGTAATTTCCCCAGTGTTTAGGCAGATCTCATCTCAGATAGAACCCAAGAAACACTCATTTGGAACATTATGACATGTGCTGTGGTTTACAGAATGGTACAGAAGATCAGACGGGATTTAAACACTGCATTCTCACTCAATAAAGTGGAAGAGTAAAAGTCAACCTGCAGACTGGAATGGTTTCTTCACTCTTCAGTCACCAATCACAGCCAGCCTCTTTGCCTCTTAACCTTTCAGAGAGGGCAGGTCTAAAAAGGGACATGTTTTCATAAAAAAAAAAACATTTTAATTATACTTTTTTACTGGTAAATAGTTACAGTCAGTGACACTGACAGATTATTCTTTTACATTTTGTTTAATTTCAATTGCAACGTTGATGTTAAAAGACTGTAAAATCAAACTGGAAAAGGTTCATTATTTACGGTATGTCACTGGAAATGTCATCACAACGAAGTAAGAGGATGGAAGTGCAGCTCTGTCGGACCAGATCACAATGAGAGCAGTATATTTTATTTTTATTTGTGCCTAAATGGCTATGTGTTGCTACTAATCTCAGCAAAGAACGCTCAGAAACAAAGTGGCCATGGAGGATTTAACTTCAGGAGAATAACAATCAGTCAAACATGCAAGAACCACTCTGAATACTGAGAGTGGGTTACAGAGGAGAGTCTGTTATCATGCTTTAATTCTGCCATGACAGTGGAGCTTACGGTCCCACCCACTTTGAAGTTCGCTGTGGTTCCGGAAGTAAATTTCTTATTGATTTTTGTAATAGGAGTTTTGAAAAAAGCCCAAAAACACATGTTCAACTTAAAACACTGCAAACACTTTTACATTTTAAAGAAAATCACAGGCCTTGTGCTTATTACAGAGCTGCTTAGCCCTGAGATTTTAAATATTCATTGTTTTATTTATTTATTTTTTTTCTGAATCCCTGTGAGAAAAATGAATGGGACATGTACTTCTGAAACCAAGTGTTGGGTTGTCACTGGTGATCTCCATGAAACTAAAAAGTTGATTTTGCATAGTAAGTCTTCTTAAAAAACATAAATGGACAAGTGTAAAAATGCTGGTTTAATTATAATAGCCTCACTTTGTTCAGCTCAAAGTCAGTGAAATAAATCGTTTTAGTTTTTGGCAAACTTTACTCAATGTAGTTTAAATCCTTCACAGTTTTAGTCAACCAAATAGTATAGTATACATTTGTATTGTATTTGAGCTGTGATAAATATAGTGTATCATTACTTCTTGGGACATTTACGGAGAAGTTTGTCCATGCTCTACAGCTGGTGTGAGGCACTGGGATTGTGTGGGATTAGTGTTTATTGTTAAATAATAATGACTTTCAGTCGATAACTATTTCTTCTTTTAGTTACATTTAGTCAACAAAGAAATCTACTTCATTTAATCATACTTTTCGTTAGACAAAACGTTCATGTCGATTAAACCAACTCTGCTTTTGGGATTACCGATTCTAAAACAACAGAGGAAGCCAAGCCAAGCCAAGTAAGACGGGGCCTAGTTAGTACCTGGATGGGAGCCTACTGTGCTGGCTGTGTCTCTTGTTCAAACCGTCGTTGTGTCTTCAGGCAAGACACTTCCCCCTCGTCGCCTCGTATGGATCTGGTGTGTGAGTGATTGGTACTCACTTCTGTCAGTCTGCAGCAATTAATATGATATGAATGGATAATGCAGCGTGCAGAAGTCTTTTTAACGTCAAAAACAGAACCAAATAAATCATTAAAGCCGCAAAGCGGCGATGATGGCCCTCGCCCCGCGCGCGACCGCCTTCCCAAGCAGCCTCGGCCGGTCCCAAACCGCCACGGGGCACCGTCCTCCTCTTCTGAGCGTCACTCGGGCCTCCGTAACCCCCCCTCCCCCCAAGCGCCGTCCCTATAGAAGTGCATAGGCGGGCACTGCTCTCCAAAAGTGGCAAAAGCATCCAAAACACGGCTTCGATGTAATTAACTTATTCGATCAAAATGCTCTAAATAATGCATCTGCCAAGTTTCACTGACTTTGCTCGAAATAATTTAGGGATCTCCACAGACTTATGAAATGTGTCATAGGAAATGAATGGGGGATATGTGTGCTCCCAGAGTCAAAACAATACAAAATAGGACATCAATGTAATAGACTTTTTTGCAGCTTTTGCCGTATTCAAAGCAGTTTACAAGATTTCGTGGAAATTAGGAAATGTTGGTACTTTTACATGACCAGCAGGGGGCGCTATAGTGAAACCAGCTTATGTGCTCCTGAGTCTGTTCCGTTTAATATTTGATTCTGCATGTGTGGTTACAGTTTGGGCTCTGTAGGGCAATACCTGTGGCTAGGAGAGATATTGAAATTAACAGGAAATTAAGGCGTTTTTTCACAGGAAGTCATGACTAAACCGCACGAGATAGGCCAAAAAAAAAAAGACAGATTATTAAATTCCAATCTGTCTTGATTAGACACGTGTACGTTAGACCAATGTCGGCCAAAAACCCTAGGACAAGTTCTCAATGGAAAATAAAAACTTAAAGTGGCATTTAAAATTAAAATCAATATGGCCGCCATGTTGTTGGTCTGACGACTGAGCACCAATTATGTTTTAGGGTGCTTTTTATGTGTACTATCACTGTGCCAAATTTTATGGGCCTCCTCCAAAGTAAATGTGTCTCCTTCTCCATAGGCCTCACCCAAAAGGTGGCGCTGTAGAGGCTGTTTATTAGTTTCAGGAAAAATACAGTTATGACCCATTAATGTCCCTCAAATGGAGTCTCTGTATTGATTTTGGTGGCTGTCCTGCAGGTTTTAGTTGTTTTTTATTGCAGCCTTGTGTAAAGAGAGTCAGACTTCCATAGACAATGAATGGGAGCTCTGGAGGGCTCTAGAGGCAAAATTATGAAGAATAGACCATGGGTCTCATTGACTTTTTTGCATCTTATTAAGTATAGAATCATCTGGCCAAATTTGGTGTCAATCGGACAAGCTTGCAGCTTTTAACTGAACTGTAGGGGGCGCTATAGTGACTCGTGGTCCTGTGCTCCCTAGTCTATTTTGTGTAGTATTTAATTGTCCATCATTGGTGGCAATTTGGACTCTGTAGGGACAGTCCATGTGTCTTTGAGGAGCACGGCAAGAAAAAGGAAATAGAGGCGAATTTTCACAGGAAGTCATGACTAAACCGCGCAAGATAGGCCAAAAAAATTGGCAGATTATTAAATTTCAATCTGTCTTGATTAGACACGTGTACGTTAGACCGATGTCGGGACAAAACCCTAGGACAAGTTCTCAATGGAAAATAAAAACTTAAAGTGGCGTTTAAAATGAAAATCAATATGGCCGCCATGTCGTTGGTCTGACGACTGAGCACCAATTATGTTTTAGGGTGCTTTTTATGTGTACTATCACTGTGCCAAATTTTATGGGCCTCCTCCAAAGTAAATGTGTCTCCCTCTCCATAGGCCTCGCCCAAAAGGTGGCGCTGTAGAGGCTGTTTATTAGTTTCAGGAAAAATACAGTTATGACCCATTAATGTCCCTTAAAAGGAGTCTCTGTATTGAGTTTGGTGGCTGTCCTGCAGGTTTTAGTTGTTTTTTATTGCAGCCTTGTGTCAATCAGTCTGAGTCCCATAGAGAATGAATAGGAGCTCTGGAGGGCTCTAGAGGCAAAAGTGTAAAAAATAGGCCATGGGTCTCATTGGCTTTTCTGATCAGGAGGCCGTCTAGGAATTGTGTGCAAATTTTCACTAATAAAAGTCAAAGTAATTGTTTTTCTCCCCATTGTATTTTAGTGTGCTCCTACAGGTGGCGCTGTAGAGGCTGTATTTGACTTGCATGTAAAATGGTGTTATGGGGCATTTATTTTCCTTAACAGGAGTCACTGTATTAAGTTTGGTGGCTGTTACTCACTGCTTTGTGGCTTTTTGCTGCATCTTTGTGTAAAGAGAATATATTCTCCCATAGAGAATGTTTAGGAGCTCTGAAGGGCCCTGGAGGGCCCTAGAGGCAAAAGTGTGAAGAATAGGCCATGGGTCTCATTGGCTTTTCTGATCAGGAGGCCGTCTAGGATTTGTGTGCAAATTTTCAAAAATAAAAGTCAAAGTAATTGTTTTTCTCCCCATTGTAATTTAGTGCGCTCCTACAGGTGGCGCCGTAGGGTTGATTGTTATTGTGCGCACATAAATGGATTCAGCTGCTTGACGTTTACGTGTGTTTCAAATTTCATGTCGATTGGAGAATGCGTGTGCGCGCAGGAACTATTTAAATGATTTCGTGAGTACTCTTTGCGCCCCTGGTGGCCAACGGTGATAAATGCACCATATCACTAATTTAGTTTTTTTCATGGCGCCCTACACTGGACATATTCCCCAAGTTTGGTCCAAATCGGACAATGTTGACTTTTCACTTAATAGGTAGGGGGCGCTGGCGAGTACTTTTAATTTATTTTTATTAATGCATTACATTCAGACCATAATTACGCACTCGTGACTGAAATTACAGCTCTGTCAGTCCAAGCGTGTAGCCGTGACATGCGATCGTAAAAACAGGAAACGAAGGCGTTCGTCGATGGCGAGCCACGGCGAAACCGTTCGAGATATCCGAATAAAAGAGGCAGATTATTAAATTTCAATGCGTGCCGATCGCAGAAATGTGTGCAAGACCCACGTCGGGCAAAAGCCCTAGGACAAGTTCTCCGTCAAAAAAAAAAAAGTCAAACTGGCGTGGCAACTTCGGTCCAATATGGCCGCCGTGCCCTTGGTCCGAGGGCCGCGCTCCAATGTCATGTTTTGCTCGGGTCACTGTTCTCTATCACTGCTCCGAGTTTCGTGCGCGTCGGGCAAAATTTGCTCGTCCCATTTCCCATAGGGTCCGATTCGGGCGGTGCTGCTCGTTCGGTTCGGGTCGGACGCTCTCGAGACGCGCGAAATACGAAATTTTTTTCCGGGCCGATCGCGACTATACCCCCATTGAAGACTTTTCGTGCATGTTTACTGGGTCAAAAAGGGCCGCGAAGAGTATGAAAACGACAAAAATAATAATAATAATAATAATAATAAGCAAGAAACCGACGAAGAACAATGTCCCTCGCCAGTTTACTGGCTCGGGCCAAAAAGCATCATCACGATTTAACTAAACGCCGCTGACAGTTGCATCGGCCCTTAACCCTTCTTACCCGAGACAACCTTGACACAAAAATCCCCTCATAACTTGGTCATAACCTCGTGCAGACACTAGTTCTGTCCCTGTAGCACTATGTAAGGGTGTGCAGTACCACCCAACTAATTATGCCTTCCCTTTTCTTACATTAGTTTCCTAGCAACGAGCTCTCCGCGAATCTACACCTCTCGTCTGGCAAGTAACCTCGAAGTAATCATTTTCCCTCATCTCTATTTTCGCCGGCGTTTTCATATCAGATACATGTGTTCTGCCCGCGACCTTTAGTTGATAATGTGGGGCCTTACCCGTGTCACGAGTGGACATGTTAACACGGAATGAAGACCCGGCCGCGGTGATTAATCGTTAAGCGTTTTTTTCCCCCGACCCGGGAGAGATTGAGGCGGACCGCGCGCTCGGAATCCGTAATACGCGGGTGTCATTCCGAGTCAAATCGAATGCAAATTACTGGTACAATTGAAATGTCAACTTAAACAAGCCGCGCCGCCCCAGAGAAGTCATTTAAAGTCACTGCGTCAGTGCGGAGTGGCGCTAATCCCTTTTCATTTCCGTATAGTCAGCCAGGTAACGGGGGCGGCTGGAGGGGGAGGGTTGCGCTGGCGGGTTTGGGTCGGTTTATCAGGCCCGAGGATACGCCGTGACAGGTTCATTTCTCAGATTAATGATTCTGATGTTACCGAGACCTCAATTATGGCGAGCAGTCTGTTATTAAAGGGGACATAATGTTGTATGTAAAACTGACTTTAACATGATTTTAGAACCGTTGCTCACTCACAGTTGTATTTAGATTTATTCATGTAAGTTTGAGGAATTAATTGACCTGTATTTGAGGCTGGAGTGCTCAGATAATTATCTCCGCCCACTGCTCTGCACTTATCAGGGGTTATTATATTGAAAAGAAGTATATATCAATAACTTACATATATGGTTCGACAACGTCATCTAGCCATAAGTATAAAAACACATTTAATGCTGCTTGTTACAGTGAAATGTGGCTGAAGAGTTCCCACAGTATTGAACAGGAAGTCAATGGACCTGTTCTCACCTGTTTTGGTTCATTATTTTGTTTAACAATTAACAGAATGTAAAACCATGATGTGTGTCGTGTGTCACACTGAGTTGTTGTACAGTGGCTCGCACTCACCCCTCACAGCAGGAAGGTCACAGGTTCAGCTCCTTTCTGTGTGGATCATGTTTCTCTGTGTCAGGGCAGACAGTGCTGCTGGTACCAGAGACACAGGTAGAACACTAACACAAGCCCTATCAGGGGCCCTTATTCTACCAATCAAACTCTGCACAAAACCAATCAACTCAGTAAACTATTAACTGTTCTATGGGGGAGTGGGTCAGCAGATTGATAAAACAGTGGTAGCTCTGTAGCAGAGGGAGATTTAGACAATGCTATGTTAATAAAACAGTATCATTTTGGCTAAATCAATATGAACCATCAGATCTACTGTTTTTTTTTCTTTTCTTTTCTTTTTACCCTTGGGACCTTGTTAGCAATTAATAATAACATGTTTTTGATGGAAAATATACACTTTCTGCTCCACACTACAAGTTGTGCTAATTCAAAGTGAACAACTGGAAGACAGACAAGATGGAAGATAAAGAGTTTGAAAACTCAAACATAATGACAATCCAGCTTGCAACAGGCAACAGATAAAGACAACAGTTGCTAGTACACGTATATATTTTGTGATGGACCATTAAGCTAATAAATGTACTTTAATCTATAATGCGTCCTAATACAGTGACTGTGTCCTGTATGGCGGCAGGTGGCCTTTGGGTCCCACGAACGTTCATACCAGAGACAGTACTGTAGTATCACATAACAGCAACATTGGCCATTTCAAACCCTCTTTCACAAATTATTTTAATTCTTTCATTATTATTAATCTTTTTTTGTAAATTGCATTTAAATTAAAAATCCACCTCCCATCACATGTATCTACAGGTGACTCACAGGACACAGACATAAAGTGGACACAGTGGTTCTGCTCAGATTTATGGACATTAAAATGAAGTGGCGACAGATGGATGTTTGTGTCTAGAGGTCATGTCCATGTTATGGTCTGGTGACTCCGCCCTCGATAACACATGCTGATGTCTCTGATTTACAGCGTACTAACAGTCAGTACCATCACTGCAGACGGCCACAGCCATCGATCTGAATGGACCGATATGCTAACAGACGTGTGTGAGCCTTTAGCCATGTTGTTTCAAATAGAAAACCTAAATTGCATGTGTTTGGTTGTATTTTGTATAAACGATTTTGTGTGTCGCTGAAACACAACACACTGCCAGATCAGCACAGGCTTCAGGTGCTTCAGCTTACTTTACAGTGCTTTTAATTCAATGTCATCACAGTCTGACACGCTTCAGAGCATTTTCCATGGAGACAGCTACATTTCTTGCTATACTGTGGGATATTATAGCCAAAAGAAAAACAAATCCATGGAAAGAAGCAGGAGGAGACACCCCCCGGCCAAGTACGAGTCAGGTTTGTGGAGAGGCAAGCCTGCTCACAGTATGGATGCATGCTTTTCTACTTTTTCAGTGCAATGAAAACAGCAATAATTGACAGATTTTAGTCTGTTTTTTGGCTAAAAAGTCACACAGCGGGGCATTAAGGAGGACAATGTGAACTAACAAGACACATTGATGTTTTTGAGAAACAGTAAGAAGTGTATTTTCCTTCACGTCGCAGCGGTCTGGAGCAGTTTTATGGTGATTAGACGAGGGTTCTTGAATCTACATGAATCTGTGCTGTATTCATCAAGTAACCCGCTCAGAGTAAGAGCTGAACCTGAGTGTAAATCCAGCACAAGTTGTACAGGAAATACAAGGCGTTTTTAAGATTTTAGCACGTTTGGTTTATACGTATGTCACTCAGGAGCAGAACAGTTATTTATAGTTCCTGTTTACAGTCGCTTTAAATCACTTAACAATTTTGATTAATTTGCAATAATTGTTATGACGCCACTATTTCAAAAAACGTGGATTTCCCCAGCGGCTCGTCCAATGAATTTGATTAGTGATGCCACATCTATCAAACCTGGGCCTACCGTATATATATATATATATATTTATCTGATAATAAAACAGGTGCGACTGCTCCGAGGGGCCCTCAACGTAGCCGGCAGAGTGGTTAGCCGTGATTTACACATGCAAGCGCGCCGTCCATTCACTAAAACCACATTTACCTTGCGTTCCTGCCGCTCCTCTTCTTCCCATTGACCCGGCTCCATCAATTTGCGCCGTATCTCCTCCTGGACGGTCTCGCGGGTCAATTTGATCCGTCCAAGCAGCAGCCGTCCCGGTTCCTCCTCCCCCCGGTGCGGAGCTTTAAATTGGCGGCCCCGTGGGAGTGCTTGTGCGGGCCCCGGAGAGCCCCTGTCCGCGCGCTGTTCATTTGGAAGAGATAAAATGCCTGCTTGAGTTATGTTTCAGCAGAACGCGAGATGCCGGCGGCAGTAATCGGAGCCATTTTATATGAAAAACAATGAGTGTCACCATATCATTTTAGCACCAATTTACTGGCACAGAGAGAGAAGAGTCCCTCGCTATCAATAAAGGAATTGGTCTGATATGTTTGGAGACAATTTAGTCGAGAAGAAAAACAAGGAATGGACGGAACAATGACAAATATATATGCAGTATAAATAATAAAATAGTCTTCTTAGTCCTTGTGGAGAAATGTGTCTGTGGATTCTAGCTCTTGAGGATCTTGGTAGGATTATTGGTGATATTGTAGGGTTTGATACTGGTCTGATATTGGTCTGATATTGAACATTTTGTTGATCACCAGAACTTTTTGCGCACGGCCCCAGTCTGTGCGTGGCCATGTGTGCTGCTCAAAGGGTCCTCAGCGCAACACTTTGTCCTTTTGGAATGGAAACAGAAGAGAAATGTCCCCACTAACGTTTACCTCCGATTCTGTGCAGCCATCTGCTTTTCTCTCTTCCAATATACACAATTTAAAGTGTGTGTGACAGGTTTTTCTGATTTTGTTTTTATTGGGTGTATCAAAACCTATTGTATTGTAAAAAAAAAACTAGTTTTATGCCAATCAAGTAGTAGTCTGTGGAGAAAAGTTGAAAGATTTGCTGAAAATTACAGGAAGTAAAAACAACACAAGGCGAGCAGAGGAGTAGACAGGGGGGGACAAAGCGGTCTGTTGTCCCGAGCCTCAGGGTCTTAGGGGCCCAGAATTGGTCTCTCTTCCTATTCATTTATATTACAGTAGGGCCCATGTGAGACTTTTTGCCCCGGGCCCCCAAATTTCTGTGGACGGGCGTGCTAGGCAGACTCAGTTCATCCAAAGGTTACGCTTGATTTACCCAAAATAAACAACTTTTTGCCCCTGTAAACATTAATTCAACTAAATAAATGTGTTGCCGTATATTTTGATTTGTCAAATAAATTTAAAATATCTGTGACATGAGTTGAGTTTCAGCCCAAGTGTTCGAAGTCATTTCCTAATGTGATGTCATCAGTTACAACCAAGAAGTGCTATTACAAAACTAAAACATTGCTAAATCGGGATAAAATATTAATTTTTTTTAGCAAAACTTTAAATATATTTATCTTAACTGTATGCAAGTAGTCCAACTTTAATGTGCAGCTTTCATTTGTGCTTAATAATCTTCTAAAATGCCCATAGATGATTAAATAAACAGAGTAGGGCAAAGAGGCTTGAGTCCTCGTATGCATGAATGATCTCTGTGATGACGTCACACACGCCATATTTGTCTCTTCTGGGTCCAAAGCACATTCGTAACATAATTGTAAAGCACTGTTTCCCAATCAGTTTACTCTAAAACTAAATAAGAATACCAAAATCCCTGTCATCTTTTTGTAACTAATATGTTACAAAATTAACCAATTAATTTCTCAGATTTATATGTTCCAAATATGTAGTTTTTTTGTTGCAATTTCTACACATAAAATGCCTTATTTCTACATGAAAATGTGACATGATGAAAAACTTGTAATATATTTTTCCTTACATTTATGTGAGTAAACTACAGGAGAAGTTTCCAATTGATATCTTTAAATTTAAGATTTTTTTCCTATTCACCTGTAGTGTCTTGCCTTATTACATTTGAAAAAAAAAAATACTGAAGACCCAGTTTAGGCTCTCCCCCCGGTGTATTTTATGCCTAAGTCTTCCACATTGAATATTCCATCTGCCACGCACTGACACAAAAGAACCCAATCTATGCCAAAACTGCAGAGTGGCATATATTAAAATTAGGCCGATGACTTGTGTGGCCATAAGAAGCTATTGACATTCACAGGCACAGGAGAGGCATAATTTTACATTTTGAGTTTGGGGCCGTGTCAGCTGCTCTGGAGGTCTGCTTTAAGGGCAGACTAGCCACAGAATGACTTGTGCTGCCCGGTGGTGGAGTGGTCTGAGCACCAGCACATATGCCAGGGTCTGGGCTCTACCTACAGGCCAGAGAACCATTAAAAAATGTAATAATAATACTCAAGTGGAAATGAAACAATCACATATTTGCCCAGCAGTAAGTGTAGTCCCTCAGTTGATTGGTTTATAGCAAAAGAATTGAAGAAGCTACTTGGATGAGTGATGAAATGTATTGTTGAGAATTCAACTGTCTTTTAATCTTTGCCATCTGTGCAACATTTGATTTATAGATTTACCAAGGTGACAGAGATTATTTTACTCAACCAGAACATTTACAAAAAACTATTTTTGAGCCGTTAGAGAGAGTTGTTACCGCTTGAAAAACGTTAAATAGTTCGGCTTAATCTCTAAAGTTCAGTTCCACCTTGTGTTGTACTTTTTGTGGTGTAAATTGAAGAAGCCTGAGAGTTGAAAGAAGAGACATGAGGCTGGAGAAGTTTATTTCCATCAGGACAGAACCAGGAGACATGAACCTTAAGACATGCAGCTGGCAGTGTTTGACCGGGAAGAAATTCTGTTTTCTCCACCAGGGTCCTTCAAAGGACACATACTCTGCATTATTATTGTGAATGGCCTTTTTCATGGTTTCCGCAGGGCATTCAAAAGCATTAAAAGTCATTAAATTGATCCAGGCAAAAATAAGGCCTTAAAAAGCATTAAATTCAATCATCACACTCTTTAAATCTAAACTAAACATTTGATTAAAAAAAAACAGAAGACTCAATATAAACATAATAAATAAGAGCAAATAATTATCGTCTGTCGTGCGTGTTCATGAGTAATTTTTTACTTTGAAATTTAACATTTGAATATATTTTGAATCCCAGGTGTGTTATTGAATCTAGATGTAGATTTGATCAAATACTCTACAAAGTAAAAGATAGGATTCAAAAACATACATTTCCATAGTCTAAATATAATTTTAAATGAGCTTTTTGAATGTTATAAATTAGTTTCTTATACATTCTGCTGCCCAACGGAATGGCTACAAGCCAGTAGTTTTGACATGATAAAAGTTCAAATGTCTTGTTTTGAAGTTGATTATGGCATTAAATGTTGAAATTTGGCATTAAAAGCATTACATTTGATTTGTTGAAACCTGCATAAGCCCTGTTGAATCTCATGCTTTTGAACTTAAAATAATGTAAGTTCTAAAAGTAAAAACGTAATCAAACGTAATTGTATCATTCAGGCGTTCCCTTATCAAATCAGGATTGGTGTTAACACTCCATCTACTGGCAGCAGAGGGAATTACCCTCTGGAGAAACAAAGCCAGCTTGCTCCTGATGTTCTAATGTTTGTGATGTGCAGAATGAGTCTGGTGAGGATTTGTGGACCTGAGACTCTGGATCTCTGTCTCAATCAAAAGTGTTAAAACGTTAGTGTTTTTGTGAGGCTCAGAGAAGGAGCAGAAAAGAGCAGCTCGTAAACAGGATCCATGAAACAAGTGTGAAAGAAGCTAAACACAACTGCAGGTATGCTTTTGAGTGAACTATGATAACATGATTTTGTAGAGCAAAACAAAAACAAAACAAAAAACACACAACTTTACAAATCTTGCATTTATTCAATTACTGGTGTATTTATAGCCAAAGGAAACATGCATTCTTACCGTGAGCGATGACTTATTTATAAATCGTACAAAACAAATGAGAAATAGCGGCCCGGTCCAAAAAGATGCTTAACTTTGAACAGGGGTGAGGCACTTTGATCTGTGTTCAGAGGAAAGTGGGGAGTTTGTGCTTTGTCACTACATGCACTTCCACAAAAAGGTTTACAACTGGGTTACCTGAACTAGAGCAGGACTAAACAAGGACTGGAACAGGACCAAACAGGTCCAGATCAGGGCTCAATTTTCTTCTGTTCTTCTAAATCCATTTTATTGTCTACAAAAGACATGACTTCATGATCATTTTATGGAATCAAAATCTTTATTGAGAATCAAGTTTATTCCTTTGTATCGAAATCCATTTTGGAATTTTATTGTGACAACACTACCCCTAGCCCCGCCCACATCCTGTATTTAGTTTAGTTTATTTGAAAAATGAAGACTCCGGGTGACACATGTCGGGGTCTTCTTTTCAAAAATATAGATATATAAATGACAATCCGCTGCTCGTTACAATAAAATGTCACTATGAAGAGGCGGGGCTTATCAGCTCTGCAGTTTTCAACAGGAAGTCAATGGAACGGTTTCTATTAATGAGCCGTTTTAGCTCAATATTGCAGTTTACAATGAACAGATATTAAAATGAGACTTACTGTATGTCATAGTTCAGTACCAAGGATCTTAAGTCCAGGTCTAAACCAAGACTAAACCAGGATTGAACCAGGTCTAAACCACGACTAAAACGGGACTAAACCATGGCTAAATCAGGACTAATCCGGGTCAAGATCAGGTCTAAACCAGGACTAAAGCGGGTCTAAACCAGATTTAAACCATGAATAAATGGGACTAAACAAGGTCTAAACCAGGTTTAAATCAGGTCTAAACCAGGTCAAAACCAGGATTAAACCAGGACTAAACTGGGTCTAAACCAGGTCTAAATTGGGTCTAAACCAGATCTAAATCAGGTCTAAACCAAGACTAAAGCAGGTCTAAACTAGGTCTAAATCAGGTCTAAACCAGGACTAAACCAGATCTAAATCAGGTCTAAACCAAGACTAAAGCAGGTCTAAACTAGGTCTAAATCAGGTCTAAACCAGGACTAAACCAGATCTAAATCAGGTCTAAACCAAGACTAAAGCAGGTCTAAATCAGGTCTAAACCAGGACTAAACCAGATCTAAATCAGGTCTAAACCAGGACTAAACCAGATCTAAATTAGGTCTAAACCAGGACTAAACCAGATCTAAATCAGGTCTAAACCAGGACTAAACCAGATCTAAATCAGGTCTAAACCAATACCAAAAGATAAAATATTTTCCATATATTTTGAAGATGGGTTGAGGGCCAGATTATAAATAACCCTCAGAGGGCCTGCGTTGGCCCGCGGGCCTTACGTTGAATTGCCTGCTGTAGCGTGCGGTGCAGGGGACGGGGTGCTAACAGCTCGCCCTGGTCCAGGCCCGCGCACACATGGAGCGGGTTATCACTTGTGGAGACTGCAGCTTGTAGGAGCCCATGATCTCATTAAGCCGCCGACAGACAAGGCAGATTTATGGAGTATATGAGGCGTGCTGGTGTTCACCAGGAGCACAGGTCTGCAGAAGCTCCACAATGTCCAGGCCGCACCGCTCAGTTTTATCATGTACCTGTTCATCATAGCTTCTGGTTTGAATCAAATTGTAGGTTCTAGTTCTGTCACAATATTCGAATTTCAAAGTTGATTTTGATACTAAGGAACCAGCTTGATGTTCAATACCACAATAACTTGGACGGATAACAATAGACGGCCTTTTTCAACACAAAATAAAGTATTTCACACAAATTTTGAGAATTAAAGTGTCAAGTGTAGATTGTGATAAAGAATTGTGCTGATTTTTGATCAGTGCAAGAGACTGGATTGTTCATGTATTTACTAAAAACAAAAAAAGAATCTTTTGTATAGTTGCCTTTAGTAAAGTATAGCCTAAAACCAACACAAGTACAATATTTGTTCCTTTGCATGTTGCTGCACAGGGACGTCCTGTCCTGCAGCACACGGGGGCCCTCCTCCAGATCTTGAGTCATGGTCAGGTCCTCTCTGCAGGTCAGACTGTGATGTGCAAGAAACAGAACTCTACTGAGGATAACAGCATCGTATGAGTCCCAGTGTAAGTAAAAGTCACAAGGAAATGCACCATGTGCCAGGATTAGACAATAATGTCACAATATCACAAAGTGGGGTGTGGGGCCTCAAAGCTACTACATGAGGGCCCCTGAGGTTGTCTACATATTAAGCAAGAGAAAGCAGACTTAAGCAGAGAAAAACAGTTACACTATCTATTTATTACTTTGTTTAAAAAATAAAGGTTGTTTGGATCAGTATTTAGAACTGTCTAAGTAGAACTGGTAGTATATGTACTGAGTATTTATATCGATACCAGATGTGGACAATGGTACTGTTATGTAAATATTGATTCTACTTAACATTATGTACACATTAAGGCTGGTCATCACTGTTGGACATGTTTGGGTCGTTCCATTGTCTTGTGTCAGACACTTCAGCAGCAGCAGACTGGACTGATCCATCTGGGTCAGTTACACATATGTTATGAACCGTAAGGTCAGACCAGTATTTCCACCCAAAGTACTTGGTATCGTATCAATAGCAAAAACTGTGATATGACCCATCCTTCTAAAAATATATGAACCACACACAATGGTGCTGTAGTGGCCTTCAGGGGCACCGGAGGAATTCTGGGCCCCATGACATGAAATTTCCCTGTCCCAGAACTGCCTCATATATTGACCTTAAATAATATTTTTGTTTGTTTTGTTTTCCCTGTACTGTTTCCCTGTCAAAACACCAAGAAGAACAGGGGGCTGGGGTTCTCCTTCAGAACATTTAGATCAAATCATACAGGATTTTGTGTATTTCGATGGTAATTTCAGCAGCTCAGAACCCTCCATTTTATGAATTTACTGTAGGGCAGATACTATCAATTCTTTTAGTAGTGACTTTAGCAGTCGACTAGTCAAAGGAATTCAAAGATCATTTCTAACATACTATAAGAATTACTGAGTATTACTTCACATGCTTTAGAGTCTGTCTGTACCAGATAATGATTATAATGATTACAATAAAAACAACATAACATACCTTTTTATAGTCGACTCATTCCAGTTAGTCACTAAATCATTCCTGCCCCTAAGTACCAGCACTATTATACATTTGTGGTGGTTGCAGCGGCCGTAAGTGTAGATGACAGGTGCAAGTGTAGATCGGCAGGCACATTTCCGTCAGTTTACCCCAAGCTGGTTTTGACGATGGAAATATCTATGGAGTATGGAGAGAATGAATAAAGTACACAATTCTTTTTTTTTTCCCCATAATTTTATTTATGATTATCAAATTGCAAGTTACATATTGTACACAATTACTTTTTTTTTTTAAACAACAACCCCGACATTACAGACATACGCAAATATCAGTAATAATAATAATAAAATAATAAACAAATTATAACAAAATAAATAATTCTTTAAAAAAAAAAACAATAACAGAAATACAGTGATTGCAACAGACAATGCTTAAGACAGACACTAAAGTACCTTAAAACTTTAAAGTGACAAAAATGTTAAATGCTCCTCCAATTAGTAACCCAACCTGTGAATAGTTATATCATGATATGTTGGGAGATGTATATATTTCCATGTATCCCATAAATGGCTGCCATATCTTGTCGAATTTCACATTCGAGCCTGCAAGTGTACATCGCATCTTTTCAATATGCAAAAACTTCATGAGGTCTTTAACCCAATGGTCATGTGTGGGGGGGATCTCTTCTCTCAAAAGAATGAGGCGCCGTGCTAACAGAGAGGCAAAGGCCACAGCATGAGTGATATTTTGGAATGGAAGTATCAGGGGGTAGTACCCCAAAGAGTGCTGTCAAAGCATTGGGGGCAAGTTGGATTTTATATGAAACACTGAAGTCCAATAACTTGTAAGTTTAGGGCACGACCAAAATGTGTGTATGAGTGAACCGGTATGAGATTTACAGTGATTACAGAGCGAATCAGTACCAGGGTAAAACTTTGCTAGTTTTTCCTTTGAAATATGCAAACGATGAAGAACCTTAAATTGAAGGAGTCCATGCCTAACACAAATAGAAGAGGAGTGCACTCTTTGGAGTATATCTTCCCAAAGACTGTCAGTTATGTTCATTGCCAGATCTTTTTCCCAGTGTGACTTTATAATAGCGAGCGATGTGGAATGAAAATTCAACAAAATGCTGTAGATCACTCTAATAGTCCCTTTTTTATAAATATTTATATCCAAAATTTCATCTATAAAGCACACAATTCTAAAGCAACTTTGAGCATCTGGAAAAGGACCATTTAAGAACCCAGTACTAAAATGTCATTATTTATGCTGATGATATTCAATAGTGAAGTTGCTTCTAACTGAACCACTTCTTCCAAGACTTTTATAATCACAACTTCAAACATGACTTTCATATTAATAAAATAAAATAAAAATGGTGGATATCTGTTTTTACAAATCATCTTTTCAAATGAAGTCTTAATCTCCAGATCCATACCCATTCAATACCTCATGTCCGACTGTGAATAAGCCCTGCCAATTACTCAAATATAACCTTTGGACATCTCATAACAGGCGCATGCTTCCACATCAGCGCTAATCTGCTTTCATACAAGAAATTACAATCCATTATATTTCTTATCCAAAACAAACCATGCCCTGTCAAAGTCCTGGTCCGTCTGTGCTGCCTCTCCTCTGGTGACCTTTTCCAGGGCCCTGAACCATCGCAGGTAATAAAAGCCACGCAGTCCGATGCTAAATGTGTTTAGATTTTAATTATCCGACTGATCCCCACTGCAAATAACAGTACGGATCGATACAGGCTACTGGGAAATATTCCATTGTGCATGCAGAGTGGGGATTAGGCGCGTCATTGCCGTCGCCAAAGACAGAAATCAAATTACGCCTGATGACAAGTGGACATCCAACGGGATGGATACAAGGCACTGTTACAGGTCTGAGCTGTCTTTGTTTGGATGTGAAGTCCTTGAGCGAGGGAGAAACAGTCTGACATTTTTGATTAAACATGTTCCATTTCATATGAAAGCACTACATATGGATTGTTTGTTTGTATTTATTTAGAACGTGAAAAACATAGGGATCAAGTCAAAACCAATGAAGATAATTGTGTTCTCATTCAGGAAAAGCTTTTCCGCAGACACCAAAAGAACCAATAACATTATTAACATCATCAATTCATAACACTTAATACTAGGAGTTTTGCGTTGCATTTTGAATTGCTTCATATTTACACCTTCTTTTAATTCCATTGGTAAACTGTTCAGTAATCGTTTTTCACAAAATGATGCACAAAAACCTTTCCTAGTTGTCTGCACTCTCACTGATTTAGTTAATTTTGTTTCTCAAATTAAAAGTCCCTTCATGCCCAGTATTATTGTATATTTATTTGTATTGAATAATGCCTTTGAGCCCAAACGTCGAATGGCTCCCGCTTCTTCCTTGAGAGACAGGAACAATCACATTCTGAATCTGAAAACTAACTTCAGAATAATAGAAAATGCACCTGAAAGAATGAATATGTTTATTTATTCATTTATTAATTTTTTTACATATGCATTAAGAAAAAAACAACCAAAAGAAGAATGGGGAGAAGCAGCTTTAGTGGAGGAGGGCACACCATCTGTATATCTTACATTTATTCACTTTATTCAATCAATCTCATCCATCCATCCATCCATCCATTTATAATTGCTTTATATTCTTGTTGTCAGGGTTGACTCCTCATATCTGTGTGTCACTTGATGCACACTTGCAGAGGCCCTCGACCAGAAAATGTACATGTGGCATCTTTATTGTGAAGCCCATCATGAAGAGCCACTCTCTATGTTTTACTTAAAAAGAGTAATTCAGCTAGACTGACAGAAGGGAGGCTGCAATCTGTGCCATTGGCCCCACCGGTCTCCCATCCACGCACTGACCAGGTCATCAGGGCAGTGACCATCAGGCACGGCCTCATATCCACATATCCACTATTACATAGAAAAGAATAATGGATGAAAATTCAGCACGGTGTTTTTACAATCACATTAGAGTTCTTATTGGAGTGAACACTGGAATATGGAACATTATAAATTTCCCTGATGGACTGGAGTCAATATAGGCCTAATCAATTATCAATTACTATTTTTACTGGAAATTTTTCTAAATGTTTAATCTTTTTGGGCAAAATTGTCCATAACGTTAACCACTACAGCACAACACTACAGCTTTTTAGAATTCTTAGATGCCATCTGAAAGCCAACAATAATCTTGTTTGCTTCAATAATACCCTGCTTAGCTCAATAATCTCTTGGAACAACTTCAAATCAAGATGTTAGATTTCTGAGTGAACCCCATCCTCTGCGTGACCTCCTCCTTCTGTCACAAACTAAAGTAAAGAGGCTCTGAACGCTGCGTGATATTTCTGCAGCTAATCCAGCCCAGCCAGAGAAAACAAACTCTTTTAATTTGGGCCGGGGGCTCGTGACTTGTGACAGGCCAGAGGTGAGTGCCACAGGTCACCCGAAGGTCACCCAAAGGGACACATTCCACACACATTCCAAGAGCAGAGTCCAGATCTGAACCTTAGCTCTCGGATCACAAGGACAGAAAAGGCATGTTTTAGTGATCAAGCAATGGAAATATGGCCTCACTGGAAGGTTAAGACAATGAGTTTGATTGAAAACAACAACTACGTGCAATGTTTTGTTGCAGCAGGAACTAGATATTGCTTTGTTCTAGTGCAATCAACCAAAGTACTCTTCTCTATCAAGTTGAGAACACGCACTACAATTTTTAACATGATTTCGCTGTGATTTTCAGTCGTGCCTTGCCACTCTCAGTCGTCTCTAGCTGAGGTCTCGGACTCTTCAGTCTCGTGGTGTGGAGCTGTTACGACTGGACTCACATTCGAATCGTAAAGTGTGCACTGCAGAAAGACGTGACTTGAGCCAAGCCCCAGTCATTCAAACATGTTCGAGTTACACAGAAACACTTTGGTTACTGACATTACAGCACACACAGGAGCTCAACGGCAAAGCAGAGGAACAGAGGACACACTGGAAACAGCATCTGGGCGAAAACTTTCTGTTTGTCATTTAAAGAAGAGACAATGTACAAAAAACAATGGCAACAGCAACACATATGCATATTATTATTAACTCTTTCATGATTGGCGCTGTGAAGTGTGGACCCTCAGTATCTCTCTTGTCATATTATGTCCGGTTGTGCAGTGTGAACCTTCTACAATGTTCTAAAACTCTCACAGTCATGTGTATCGTGTCCTCAGCTTTAAAAAAGAGTCAATCTGTTTTACACCAGTTCAGTTATATTGTTAAAAGCAGCTCTAAGGATCAAAATGAGACAGCTGTGCACACAATCCTCTGTGACGTAGGAGGTGTGCTGTTAACATGCTGATGTTTGTTAGATTGAAAGTTGTGAAAAGCACATATACTGTAAACTTATCAGGATAAATCATTAGGATGATTGCTATGAGATAAATAGAACGGTTTGCTCCTGCCTCCCAATAAGGAGATTGTGGATTGAATCAAACCAACATCCCACGATCTCTCTGGGTGGAGTCTGGATGTTCTCCCTGTGTTACCGTGGGTTTTCTCCAGGTTCTCCCTGGAGCCTTCCTCCCACTGTCAATTGGTAACTCTAAATTGTCCCAAGTGCATTAAAAGGAGAGTCAGTGACTATCTGTCCATGTCCATGTCTCTGTGTCAGCCCTGCAACGAGTTGGCCACTGTCCAGGGTGTACCCCGCCTAAGGCCCAAAGTCACTGGGATAGGCTCCAGTCACCAGCGACCCCTGAGAGGAAAAAGTGGTAGAAAATGAATGAATTAACATAAAAAACAAACAAACACTGCAAGCAGTTAAATGAACTAGTTCTGTGTTTTTTTTTTAATCAGAGGTATCACTTTATGATAACTACACTTATTCATGCCTTAATAAATCATGAACAAAGACTTAATTCATAATGAACAAATAGTTTACTAAGAATGATTTAGATTTAGAAACTACTTAATTAAGGAGTTACGGTCCGAAGTTGGGGTTTTAATTAAGTAGTTGCTAAGTCGGAATTAGTCACAACACACTATTTGTTCACCATGAAAACTTCACTAAGTCTTTGTTTATGTTTTATTAAGACCCAGAAAAGTGTAGGCATCGTAAAGTCTTACCTAATCAGCTACAGCAAACATAAGCAATAGAACGGATAGTAGGATTGTGTTACCCTCAAAAGCAAGAAATGAAATATTGTGAAGTGAATGCACGTTACATTTGTACAACTCAGGAATTCTTGCTGCTAACCACTCTGCCACACTAGAGCAGTGTCAGGTAGCTGCATGTCTCAATTCCAACCCCGCACACATCCAAATATGTCATAAAGCGCATCCTGTACTTGCATTTTCTGGATTACACGCCCGCTCTCTTGTTTTAGCTTGTCACCATTAATTTGATGAAGCTGCCTAATCCACTGTGTGTTATATATCTTCTGAAAAGTAGCACTCCATCGCTGTGAAACTCCAGTTGACATAAAGTAATCCATGCATCAAAGCACTATCTTTCATGTCGTTGCTCAACTTAGAACAATTATTTGCTCAAAGTATTCCGCCCAAGTTTTGACTGCGCTTAAGCGTCTTAGCATCCAATGTTGGTCCCAATTGTTTGTGCAGGAAGTCTCCGTCTAAAGCGCTCCGTCTCTCGTATAAACAACAGGTAATTACAGCAGGACAACCCGGGCCAAAGCCTTAAATATACAGTTAGCTAGAATCAGACTTTCAAGCTGCGTTCCCATCCAAATGCTAGCTAAGCCCCCCGTAGACGTCTTTCCTGACTCACCAAATCCAATCATTTTACATTGTTGCCCAGTCTAGGGTTTGTCGTTTTGTACCTCCAACGGAGCTTTGGGAAAGTCTCGAACGCACCTTCTCATGCCGTCAGCTACAGACTAACTTCATATTAGCCGGGGTTTATGAACGGGACGTGCACTGTAAGCCTACCTGTGCGTTCCAGAGCTATAGTCTACTGGACGCTGACACGCAAGACAAGGAAAAGAATGTTGCGATGCTTGAGATTAGTTTGAGTTTTTGGGGAATGTCTAGTCGGGATGGTTTTGAAGAGTGAATGAGTCAAACAGCGCAACGGACTGATGGACCCAGACACTAGTGCATAGCTGTGGGGTTAGGCACACACTCATTTTTGATTAAGCAATAGTGTGAGTGAAGTGTGAGATTGGATGGTTTTGATGTAACTCTGTAAGCAGATGTGTAATTATGATTGGTCTGTTTGTCCACATACTTGAATTTCTGGTCTTGGATTTCT
Organism: Rhinogobius similis; assembly: GCA_019453435.1. NCBI lineage: Eukaryota > Metazoa > Chordata > Actinopteri > Gobiiformes > Gobiidae > Rhinogobius > Rhinogobius similis. Next base: position 39,128,906 of record CM033630.1, on the reverse strand, counting down.
TCCATCAACCTGCACACACAACACAAGTGTAAAATTAGCATTTGTGCTAAAACCTGGCACCAGCAGCTCTCCTTTGACTTTGTCTTGGTTAGTGTATCGTTGTGCACTGTCTCTGTACAAATAAAAGAATGCCATGTCAGAGTGAAGAAAAAAAAATATATATAGGCGATGTTACAAGATCTGTTTACATGCAGAACCAAATTGGTGGTTTGATAATTGAAATGTTTCAACAATAGATTGTTGGTCAAGACATAATGAGTCACTTACATATAAAAAATAAAAATGTAATAATAATAGATTACTGTTGTTACAAAAACAAAGACTGCAAAAAAGTAGATTTCTGTTGTATTTTCTAGTACCTTAATACCAAAAATGTGGCCTATTCAACTTAAGGCCTGCGAGCCAGATCAGGACCTGGCCCACGGCCCATTTTCCAATATATTTTTTTTTTCTTGATAACTGGATTGGTGGTTGGTTAATTCTAGTTTAAACCTGGTTTAATTCTGGTTGAGTTTAGTCCTTTTTTGATCCTATTTTACAAACTCAGTTTTGGTGCAGAACTGGGTTGATCATTTTACAGAGCAATGCTGAAAAAACCCTTTGTATTTTATAATTTTTATTATCATTATTGAAACAGAGCTGGACTACTTCAGGAATATTTACTTCAACTAATACATTTAAACCTTTCAAAATCACTGGAAACAAGACAGATATACAATGCAATACAATTTCAAATCTAGGCTAAAAACATTTCTGTTTAGATATCCATACAACGAAAGATTTTATCTGCACTCCTCTCTTTAAAAGCATTTTTAATGATTATTCATTCATTCATTTTCTACCGCTTATTCCCGTTTGGGGTCGCGGGTGACTGGAGCCTCTCCCTGTGACTTTGGGCCTTAGGCGGGGTACATCCTGGACAGTGGCTGACACAGAGAGACAGAGACAAGGACAAGGACAGACAACCATTCACTCTCACATTCATTCACTAGGGACAATTTAGAGTTGTCAGTTAACCTACACAGTCATATGTTTGGATGGTGGGAGAACCCGGAGAGAACCCACGGTAACACGGGGAGGACATGCAGACTCCACCCAGAGAGATCGTGTGATGTTGGTCTGGTCCAGGATTCGAATCTACGATCTCCTTATTGAGAAGAAGCTCTAGCCGCTCTGCCACCGTGCACCCATATACACATTGATTATTATGATTATAATAATGATGATTATGGTCATAATTATTGCCTTTCAAACAACTTGCCTTGCCTCGCCTTACAAATATTCCAAATTCAAACTGTTTCAACTCATGTTCTTCATTCTGTTGAACATGATCCCCTCCGAGGCCTCACACTGTGCCGATGAAACCACCACCACGACCACCAGACCCAGATCCCTCCCCCTCCACATGACCCACCGCGCTGCTCCTCCTCGAGACAAAACACCTTTGACCGTAACACATGAACCTCCAGCGCTGACAGCCTCCAGCGCGCCTAGCATTGCGGCCACGGCGATGACGTACCATTTGGGCCGCGCTGGTCCTCCACTGACCCAAAACGTGGTCAGCTTCAAAGGCCGGACACATCTGGTAGCGCTCTGGTCCCGGGGCAGGTGGACACGCAGAGGTCTTCATTTCAGCAGCTCGGCCGGGTCGGAGGGGTGGGGGGAGGGAATGGGAGGGTTAGCGGGATACGGAGTCAAAGTTATACCACACCAAAGGGAAGACAAGATGGCTGTTTCCTGCACCGGTGTAGAAGAATTAACTGCATCATTAATCTTTGGTTTGGAGGAGAGGAAACGTCAGCCGAGCCTGGATGAGTCGTTGACGGGTTAGGGGCGGGGCTAAGGAGATTTTGTAAAAACATATGTAAAATTTCAAATGTAAATTTTTCATTCAATTGTATCCCAAATGTACTTATAGAGCACCTTTAAACGAGACATATTAAAGTTCGTATGACAAGTTTGAACTATTTTGATTTTATTTGGTGTATTAATACCTGTTGTACATTTTTAAAAATCTAGTTTCCGCTAAGTGCTGCATCAGAGGTAAATACCCGGAAGTCTGTAAACTATTGACCTTATTCTGCCCCGCCCACTTTTGCCGTTTGTTGTAAACGCACTTCTGTTTGACGAAAACTCCGTTAAAGCTAATGACGAACGAGGGAAAAGTCTCTCCGCTAAAATGTTACATAAAGTAGGTTGATTTGTGTACAATGTTTAATGAACACGAGCAACAACAAGTCAACAACGCTCCAATTTCCTGGTCAGTCTGAAAACGGCTTTTTAGTCCATGTAGAACTTATTTTCTGTTGAGCTCGTCTGCCCCGTGTAAACTAATACAACGGAAACAAGATGGCGGCGCGTAAGGCAACTTCCGGAATAAGGTCAATAGCCTACAACAATAAAAGGCCCTGTACCTGATTTCTATTGTTTTGAAACATGAAAAACAGAACTAGTTGATGTTGAAGTCTTCAGTCACATGTTTTCATGGATTCTTTCCTAACGCAGTCCCAGCATCTTAAATATTCACTGTGATGAGTTTAGAAGCTCTTCTCACCTGTCTTTGAACTTTCACCTGGGTAAAGCTAACAAACGTTAGCATGCTAACGGCGCACGCCTTCCTGCGTCTTGTACAGTAAAACACTATAAATAAATGCAGAGTAAAGGTTGTGGTCTCATTTTCACCCGAGTAGATGCTTTTCCATTACATGTGTGCTGGCCATAACAAAATAATCAACTAACATAATTGATAATCATAATGGTTGACTGGACAGTACAGACTCAGACACATGTCAAAAGAGCAACATCATTAAATTAATAATACACTTAGACTACTCTAGAAGCCTTCAGTCACCACATTTCAACCTTTATTTTGTCAATAAAATATTTTAAAAATCTAAATAGACAATAGAAATAACTGTTTGACTGATGGAAAAAATGTATCGCTGCAGTTAAGGTGAGACAATTCAGGTGAACAGGAAAAAAAATCAAAATTTCACCTCATTTTTTTACTTTAAATCTTCAATAAATCAGTTTTAGAATTAGATATCAACAAATCCTTCTGTACGTTTCGTCAAAATCTTTGGTTTGGTGAGTGCGGGATCTACTTTAAGGCTGATCTTTATGTCCCTAGAGGAGAAAAACACATTTTAAGAAAACGGCCTTTGAAGTTACAATGTCTCAGAGAAATCTATGGATGAAGTGGATTAAACAAAATAATAAAAACAAATTAAGAGCAGAAGGTTGTTGTTTCCACATGAAAGCCATATGTTTAGAGAGCAAACTGACAAAAAAAAAAAAAAAGTAGTACCAGTAGTGTCTCACCTTAAGTTGTGTTCACAAGAAACACACGGCTTTATTAACATGGCAGTCACGTTGCCTAAGGGCTCAAATGCCCAAATATCTCATTGGAAACTGAGATGTACACATTTTGTGTTCAAAATGTAGACATACCTTTAGGTTGGAAACTGTGACATACTAATAGTCACTACTAATAGTCATGTGACCTAAATACATGTCTAAAAGCCAATTAAAGCCACAGTTATGCATAATGTGTCCACTTTAAAACAACATTTACAGCCATCAGCCCAAACAGCCTATGTCTTTGCCATATTTTCACTACAAAAACACTGGATACCATCAGTTGAGAAAAAAAAATGCCCAAGAAAAACTATGTAGTCAATTGCTGAAGTATTTGGCATTTTTCCACGTGTGTATTACTATTTAAAATGCAATTATAGAGAAGGATTTGTGTGGCAGGTACAAAATGTGACACTGCTCTATGTGTGTGTGTGTGTGTGTGTGTGTGTGTGTGTGTGTGTGTGTGTGTGTGTGTGTGTGTGTGTGTGTGTGTGTGTGTGTGTGTGTGTGTGTGTGTGTGTGTGTGTGTGTGTGTGTGTGCGGGCTCTATAACCTTGTTGACCACGGCCGGCTCCTCCACTGCAGATTGCTGGCAGGCTGGGGTCAAAGGTCGGGCCTCAGGGGGAATAGTCTCTTTAAAAGGTTATCTGGCCTCCGTTTGGCGCTTGTGATGTGATTTCAGTTTGTAATTGTGTATGATTGAAATAATATATCATATCAAACAAGCTCTGGAGGTCACCTTTTTCCCAGGGTTCCCCATTTTCGGTCGGCTGCGAGAAGAAAAACACTGAAAGGAAAATATTGATATTGGTTTGAATTTCTGAAAATCTGTTTGTGTTGATTTGAGGAAGTTTTGACAAGCTGATAATCAGTGACTTTTTATCCGTTGATTTGTTTTATTGAACAAACATAAAGGGTGTTCTTTGTTTACATTTGTAAATATCTGTTTTTTTATTTGGGCTGTTCTGAGGTAATAATCAGCACATCGTGATCAGTTGATTTGTTTCACTGTTGATGACGTAATTAAGATTGTATTTGTGTTTTTACTTGTTCATTCAAAAAAGGGGTTTTTGATCCATTTAAATTTTCAGACTTTCTGTTTTTGTTCACGTAGTTTCTCTTTAACATTCAGTACATCTGTTGATTTGTTTTATAGTCTCTACATTTTACATCTTTTTTATATTTTAAATGTCTTTATGTTTAGTTTTCATTAAAAATCAGTTTTGATTTGTTTACATTTTTTGTAAATCTGAATATTTACTTGACTTAATAATCTGTTTGTTTTATAGTTTTATTTGATGACAATTTGTCTTATTTAGGATTTTAACTGTGTTTTTCTTGTTGATTCCTCATATAAACAGGAAAAGGGTTTTTGAATTGAAAATTTCTTAAAATCTGAATTTTTGAGTACTTCCAAGTTAATCAGTTCAGTGTCATTATTTAAATGGTTTTATAGTCTTATATTATGAAAATGTATCTTATTTTGGATTTAAACAGTGTTTTTATGTTGATTCTACAAAAATGGGTTTGTTTTGTTTACATTTCTGAAAATTGGAATGTTCATTTTGATTTGGATCATTTGAGCAGTAGATTTGTTTTTTTTACAACATTTTTACTTGAGTTTTATGTTGATTCTTCATAAAAACCAAAAAGGGTTTTTTGATTTGTTAAAACTTAAAATCTAATATTTTGGTTTTGGGCAGTTTTGACTACTTAATCAGTACATTTTCAGTTTTGTTTCATAGTTTTATATTATGAAAAGTTTTTTTTTGTGTCATGTTAATGAATATTTTTGTCTCTCTTTCCAGTGCTGAAAATGCTTCGTTCCACTTTGTGACCTCACAGCACTGTTTTTGAGCTTTATTTTTTCACTAATTGGTGTTCAACTTTAAGGCAAGCAGTTTTTTTATTTTTTATTTTAGCCTTATTTCAGATGGAGATAAGTCGTTATCTAAAGTTCGGGAGCAGGACCACACCTCATCCACGCCCCTTCCGGTGACTACTCTATTTAAACTTCCCGGTCACACACACACCAGTGTTCGTTATTTCGTGCCCCTCCCTCCCACCCTCTTCTAATTGTTCTGTCTTATCCTTTAGTCGGGGGGTATCGAGGCCCGGGAGCCTGCTGCCCTCATCGCTAGAAGCCCCAAAACGGCATTGATCATCTACTCTCATGCATTTTATCGTTCTTGATCGCCAATAAACTTCTGCATCCAAGCTTGAGGTTGTGGTCCTTGCTAGTGAACTCCTTCATGGCGAGTCCTTGCACATATTAATATATTTTACAATGAGTTTCAAAAACCAGTATATATTGTATGGACAAAAAGTGCACACGTATCAGAACTGCTCTAAGTACTCATGTTATACTCAACTATATATTTAATCATTTTGGATGAAAAGATCTAACACACGTAGTCAGAATTTTCCAAACCCTGTCAAACACAACTAATTAAAGGTGCTGTATAACTTTGTCCGCCGCTTGTCCCCTTAGTGCTTTGCCTGGAATGTTCATTAAACTTGTCTATCTTGCACTCATTTCATTAGTTATTATTGATTTTTTTCCTCAAAAATACCTTGAATAACACATTCTTACTGTGAGCAAGCTCGCCTCTCCACAGATCTGATCTGTGACTTGGCCTGCTGGACACACCTGCTTGTCTCCATGGAGATCGATAAGTTAAAAATCCATATGTGGAAGATTCTAGTGTAGGCATGCCCATCTCCATGGAGACGGACAACAGAACAACAGAGCATGTGTTTATCTGTTTTTAGTGTCAAACTATTGTTACAGAAAAACACACGTTACCTTTGTCTCTCAACATATGGGCTTTCATGTGGAAACAACACAACTGCTCTTTTATTCTTCCATTTAATCCACTTGATTCATAGATTTCAATGGGTTTTCTTAAAATGCATTTTTCTCCCACAGAGACATGAAGATCAGCCTTAAAGTGCCTATGACAGGTTAAACTACTCATGTCACTAAAATACAGGTAAGATAAATATATTCAAAGTTTTGTGAAAAATAATTGTACATTTTATCATTTTTAGCTGTTTTTTTAGTTTTCTAATATCACTTCCTGGTTGTAAACGATGACATCACACTAGGAAATTACTTTGTACACAGGGCAAAAACTCAGCTAATGTCAGTTTTTTTTTTTGTCTGACAAATCAAAATATATGTGAACACCTTTATTTTTTTGACTCAATGTTTTAAAGGTAATATAAGTTGTTGATTTTGTATAAGTTATGCAGAACCTTTGGATGGAGTGAGTCTCCCCAGTGTGATGTCATCAGTTTTTTACTTCCTGTAATTTCAAACTGATGTTTTAACCTTTCTCCACCAACTACAACTTGACTTGACTGGTTTAAAACAGGAATTTTTATATACAATACGTAGTAATGCATCAAATAAAATGTAAATTAGAAAATCGTTAAAACTTGTCACCAAACTGTACAATCTGGACTCAACAAAGATTTTTTGATATCTAATTCTAAAACAGATTATTGAAGTTTTAAGTCATAAAAATGGTGAAATCAGATAAAAAAAAAAAAAAAAAACTAAACAATTTTCAGTCCAATCTAGTTTACTTAAAAACTAAATAAGAAATCCAAAATCCCCTCTGTAAATGTTTTTGTAACTAATATGTGTACAAAATAAACCAAGAAATTTAAACCTGGTTTAAATTACCTGGTCATTTTTCAGATTAATATGTCCCTGATATGTGTATTTTACCCATAAAATGCCTTATTTCTACATGAAAACATGACATGATGAAAAACTTGTATTAGATTTTTGTCTTACATTTATATGAGTAAACTGCAGGAGACGTTTCACACTGATACCTTTAAATTTATTCCTATTATTTCCTGTTCACCTGAAGTGTCTCGCCTTAAATGCAAATGCAATAAACAATTCTGTGCAAAAAAAAAAAAATTGAAATCCCAAATGTTAAATCTAAAGCAATTCGAGGAGACAATGCTTTCTTTGTTCAAGTCACACGTCGGTTGGTTATTCCTGCATTAGCCCGGCTCTCCATCTGCCTATCTGGAGCCTGTAAGCCCGATCAGCTCTGCGCTCCTTGTCCGACCAAAGCTCCGCTAAATCCACCCAAGCCTAATGTTTATCCGATGTGAAAATAATTACTCAAAAGTGTTTTTTCTTAATCCCCATAATTAGAGCGCTGAAAAAAAGGCAAGAGCCGTGTCACTGTATCTCACCGGAGCCGCGGCGATTGACTTCCCGGTGGCGGCGGGTTTCAGGTGGAGATGGGAGGGGATAAAGGTTAGATTAGGCCTAATCCGGAGAGCAGCAGCATCTAATCTGTTATGATACAAGATGATCACTTAAAAAGGTCTGGATCCAGGACTGGGGCTTCTCGACCAGGACCCGACTTAAAACTGCTTATGGCGGCTCCGGCAGCTGCTGCAGTCATGTCACTGTCACCGCTCAGACTGTAGGGGGCGCTGTGTGGAGGGTACACTCTCCATGGACCGTGTCACTGCTCAGACTGTAGGGGGCGCCGTGTGGAGGCTCAGACTGTAGGGGGCGCCGTGTGGAGGCTCAGACTGTAGGGGGCGCTGTGTGGAGGGTCCACTCTCCACGGACTGTGTCACTGTCACTGCTCAGACTGAAGGGGGCGCTGTGTGGAGGGTACACTCTCCATGGACTGTCACTGTCACTGCTCAGACTGTAGGGGGCGCCGTGTGGAGGCTCAGACTGTAGGGGGCGCTGTGTGGAGGGTACACTCTCCATGGACCGTGTCACTGCTCAGACTGTAGGGGGCGCTGTGTGGAGGCTCAGACTGTAGGGGGCGCCGTGTGGAGGGTACACTCTCCATGGACTGTCACTGTCACTGCTCAGACTGTAGGGGGCGCTGTGTGGAGGCTCAGACTGTAGGGGGCGCCGTGTGGAGGCTCAGACTGTAGGGGGCGCCGTGTGGAGGCTCAGACTGTAGGGGGCGCCGTGTGGAGGCTCAGACTGTAGGGGGCGCTGTGTGGAGGGTACACTCTCCACGGACTGTGTCACTGTCACTGCTCAGACTGAAGGGGGCGCCGTGTGGAGGGTACACTCTCCATGGACTGTCACTGTCACTGCTCAGACTGTAGGGGGCGCCGTGTGGAGGCTCAGACTGTAGGGGGCGCCGTGTGGAGGCTCAGACTGTAGGGGGCGCTGTGTGGAGGGTCCACTCTCCACGGACTGTGTCACTGTCACTGCTCAGACTGAAGGGGGCGCTGTGTGGAGGGTACACTCTCCATGGACTGTCACTGTCACTGCTCAGACTGTAGGGGGCGCCGTGTGGAGGCTCAGACTGTAGGGGGCGCCGTGTGGAGGCTCAGACTGTAGGGGGCGCTGTGTGGAGGGTACACTCTCCACGGACTGTGTCACTGTCACTGCTCAGACTGAAGGGGGCGCTGTGTGGAGGGTACACTCTCCACAGACTGTGTCACTGTCACTGCTCAGACTGAAGGGGGCGCTGTGTGGAGGCTCAGACTGTAGGGGGCGCCGGGTGGAGGCTCAGACTGTAGGGGGCGCCGTGTGGAGGCTCAGACTGTAGGGGGCGCTGTGTGGAGGGTACACTCTCCACGGACTGTGTCACTGTCACTGCTCAGACTGAAGGGGGCGCTGTGTGGAGGCTCAGACTGTAGGGGGCGTTGTGTGGAGGCTCAGACTGTAGGGGGCGCCGTGTGGAGGCTCAGACTGTAGGGGGCGCCGTGTGGAGGCTCAGACTGTAGGGGGCGCTGTGTGGAGGCTCAGACTGTAGGGGGCGCTGTGTGGCGGGTACACTCTCCACAGACTGTGTCACTGTCACTGCTGAGACTGTAGGGGGTGCTGTGTGGAGGGTACACTCTCCATGGACTGTCACTGTCACTGCTCAGACTGTAGGGGGCGCTGTGTGGAGGGTACACTCTCCACGGACTGTGTCACTGTCACTGCTGAGACTGTTGGGGGCGCTGTGTGGAGGGTACACTCTCCACAGACTGTGTCACTGTCACTGCTCAGACTGTAGGGGGCGCTGTGTGGACGGTACACTCTCCACAGACTGTGTCACTGTCACTGCTCAGACTGAAGGGGGCGCTGTGTGGACGGTACACTCTCCACGGACTGTCACTGTCACTGCTGAGACTGTAGGGGGTGCTGTGTGGAGGGTACACTCTTCACAGACTGTGTCACTGTCACTGCTGAGACTGTAGGGGGTGCTGTGTGGAGGGTACACTCTCCACAGACTGTGTCACTGTCACTGCTGAGACTGTAGGGGGCGCTGTGTGGAGGGTACACTCTCCACAGACTGTGTCACTGTCACTGCTCAGACTGTAGGGGGCGCTGTGTGGAGGGTACACTCTCCACAGACTGTGTCACTGTCACTGCTGAGACTGTAGGGGGCGCTGTGTGGACGGTACACTCTCCACGGACTGTCACTGTCACTGCTCAGACTGTAGGGGGCGCTGTGTGGAGGTACACTCTCCACGGACTGTGTCACTGTCACTGCTCAGACTGAAGGGGGCGCTGTGTGGAGGTACACTCTCCACAGACTGTGTCACTGTCACTGCTCAGACTGAAGGGGGCGCTGTGTGGAGGTACACTCTCCATGGACTGTCACTGCTCAGACTGTAGGGGGCGCTGTGTGGACGGTACACTCTCCACGGACTGTCACTGTCACTGCTCAGACTGTAGGGGGCACTGTGTGGACGGTACACTCCCCACGGACTGTATATTTGAAGTACTGTAACAAATAGTGCAATATTGATCTCATTCTGATATCTGACTTTTGTGTTAAAATGCACTGAAACTCCTCCACCGTGAACAGTTTGACACTGGCTTTCATGATTTTTCATTCAACCTCAACTTGAACTAATAAGAAAAGTACATATACAGCATGTGCACACACAAAATATGAAAAAAGAAGGGAGAAAAAAGGCATTTTAAAATGCTGCATGTTTTTTTAACACATTTTAAACATGTATCAATAGTTTTGGAGTATCAATACTTTTTAACAACTTACAACAAAGTACTTTTATTGGAGTAACTTTAATAAAAATGTTTTTCAGACCCCATACTCTATAGTGGTTCTCAGACTTCTCATACCAACTAAGTACCACCTAATATTTGGCTTTCTGCGTACAATCATATCTAACACATTTTTTTTTATTTGTTCTAAATTTGAGCTAAACCAGGTTTAACATAGAATAAAACAGGTCTAAAACGAGACTAAACCATGGATAATGTAGTTCTACATAATGATAAAGACAAAAAAACATAAATAAATAACTCAAATACTCCAACTGCAGTGGCCCCTGCGTACCACCAGTGTGCACGTACCACAGTTTGAGAAACACTGCTCTACCGCTTGAGTCATACACTGTACAGCAGGGGTGTCCAAACTTTTTCCATCGAGGGCCGCATATTGAAATATAGACCAAGCGGAGGGCCACAAATCAATCGTGAAACGTTTAAAAAAGCTGCATTTATCTGATGTTTTAAGCTCCACCACATCTACATTCAGTCTCATTGCCTTAATATCAGGTCTGTGTCGCACCAAAATGTTAGTTATTTAGGTTGGAATTGTAGAAAATCTGAAATGTGATGTAAATAGTACTTATCAGGACAGTGTGGGCCAGTTCACCAGGAAGCCTAAGGGCCAAGAAAAATTGGTCTGAGGGCCGCATTTGGCCCCCGGGCCTGAGTTTGGACATGCCTGCTGTACAGTGTCTTAGGTGTTGTTCCTCAAAATGACACATAATGTTATTTGCGTTGTTATTGGCCATTACAGTCTACATGACAGGTTTTATGTTTTATGACTTAGTTTGGTCATTTTGAAAAGTCAAAGTTTCAATTTACAAAGAGTTGTGCTGAGTTCTAAATCAGGATCCCTCTGTGAAAAGGCGACGTACCGATGAAAATACAGGGACAACTTACCAACAACGGACACATTTTTTTGACAGTTGAAACCATCGTTCATCAAAATGAAGGTGTTATCAGGGATTATTTGATGTAACTTCATCACTATTGTGTAACGTATATGGATTTTGGCCCTTGTTTACAGTCTGGTTGCTAGGTAACGGTTGTGGAAGTACCTATCATATTTACTTTTCATGTTCAACCAGGAAATAATACACATTTGACAAAAACTGGCAAACAGGGAACACACAGGCAAAATGTTTAATCAAATCTTAAATACAATCATGTTTAGCACAATTATATGCACTTTAAACATGCCCTTGAGAACCTTACCAGAACTTACCTAAATGTACCAGAATTTGTTTGTCCTTCCTTAAAACATCTTTTTTCAGACGACAAAATGCAATTGGGGTGAACCACTCAAGAGCAGCCAATCAGAGCAGTGCTTTCCGCTCTTATTTCCTGTTTGATGAGTCCTCAAATATTGTATTATTAGATGTAGACAGCGTGCAGTGGTCGAATTTTTGTCACTAAATGTTGCTTTTACAAGATACTCTTTGAAGGAAAACACACATTTACTAAAAGTCAGGTACTGTAACTTTAATATTCTACTGCCATCCCTTTAAAAGTAGTTACTGAGCCTTTGAAACCTTTTCTACCGTGGACCACTCCTGGACCAACAAAGGATTACACGGCCCTTCCTAAATAGTGTTGTGTGGATCTGAATGAAGGTAATTCTGGAGCTGGTCCGTTGGCGCTGCGTTAACAAGTTGCCCAAACGTTTGGTCTGGGCGATACGGTGATAAAAATCGAATCGAGCTTGTCCCTGTGACAATCGACTGTTTTTGTGATATCGTTGTATCGTGATTCACTGTCTGTCTCTTTAATGCAGCTGTCTGTTCAAACACACTTTTTCTCCTGTTGTTTAGCCTCTGAAGCCTCTGAGCAGATGACTTTATTCACCTCTTAAAGGCCAGAGCTGCACCATTAAACCAAATCAACACAAAATTGAAATTTGAATGGATGCAATTAGCAAATAGCAAAGGCTGCAATCATTTCTTCCACATGACATGTTCTGAAACAAGCAACAAAAGTGCAACTAAAAGCGATAAAAATGTGTTCAAAAGCGATAAAAATGCAACTATCAACAACAAACACGACTCAATGCACCAAAACGCGACTTAAAGCAACAAAAACGCAACTAATAAAGACAGAGACGTGACTAAAAGTGACCGAATTGTGTTTAACATGTGAATTTGAACTGAATCCTTTTATTAAAACATTATCGCACTGATCAGAACAATCACAATTAGATATTTTTCCTAAATGGTGCAGCTCTGTCATAGAAACACGAACACGAATCATGATAAAATCGAAATCATGATCTACTCCCAAGAAAATCGTGATCATATTTTGTTACCATATCGCCCAGCTCTACCAAACGCCACTTGAAGAATGGGTCATACGCAGAGGAGCATTTGACCTACGGGCACAACAAAGTGTAAGAGCAGTGGAAATGTCCTCCAATAACAAGCTGCAGTTGATCCTGTGGTGTTTTCTTGTCTTTGTTGAACCTGGCGTTGGCCTAATTCTTAATCCCAAACCAACACAAAGAATCACGTTACACTTTAAGCATTTTAAATCCGACAACATCCAAGAAGACTACGCACCCATTCATCACCAGAACATGTATTTTAAATGATTTACCGCCGGAGTAATGGACGGAGAGAGACGTCTTAATCTCTGCGCTGGTTTTCCATTGAGGCTGGACCGGGCTTAAAGTGGAAACCTGTTGTCATCCGCTAAATCTCTAGATCAACATCAGGTCTGAGTGTGCGGCTCGGCTCTCGCTGTGGCACAGGGGGATCTGCGGAGTGAAGCCCGCAGAGTGGCACCAGGGGCCCCGCGCGGGAAACAGCTCATCGGCCGCAGAGCCGGAGCCACCGGGGAAGACCCAGGGTTTACCCCGTTTGTCCTGTTGTCTCTCCAGATTGTATTACCCCCGTGGTTTGCAAATGCGTAGCACGGGCAGCGGCTTTCTGCACTTTGTGTCTGAGAGCGGCAGCGGTCTGGTGTTTTATTCTGTTCAGACAGGTTCAGTTGTGATGTATCTTTTTGCTAAATGATTCCAAAGTATGTTTTTTAGTCATATTTTATTTGTGTTACTGTGGGGTCCAGTAATATTGGCTTTGTTATTGTTTTGTGATGTGTACAGGTTAGGGGATGGATGGATAGATTTGGCAGGACATAATTAAATCCTGCAACCGCTGCTAGTGTGATGATAAAAAAGGGTTAGCATGAAAGAGAAGAGCTACTTGGAGGCTTAAAGGACACATATTCTGCTATAGTGACTTTGATGAACTTTAAACCATGTTCTAACAATGTTCCATTATCAAAAACGTACCTGAAGTAGCATTCAGTTGCATTAATGCTGTTTTGAGGAATGTTCATTAAAAAAAAATCCTCTCCCCTCCAAGCATCGAACACACTTACCACGGAACTCCTTTTATCCGGGACTTATTTTAGAATCTGAGAATATTCTACTGTTTTTAGTCCTTAAAGGCCCTGTACCTGATTTTCACTGTTTTGAAATGTGGAAAACAGAATTAGTTTATGTTCAAGTCTTTGGCATTGCTCACTTTCCAAATGCAGCCCCAGCATCCTAAAGATTCACAGCGAGAAGTTTATGAGCACTTTTCATGAGTTTCTGAGCCCAGAGCGTCACCGATCATCACGGGTAAAGCAAACAAATATTAGCATGCTAATGGCACAGTTCCTGCTTATCTCATGGGATAAAAGGCTCCATAAATCGATGCAGAGTAAAAGTTTCACCTGAATAGATGCTTTTGCGTTATATCAGTGCTGGAGCAACACAGATTTGACTTTATTACATGCAAAAAAATCAGGAACATGGACTAGTTTCACAAAAGTAAAAATCATGTACAGGCCCTTTAAATCATCGCCAGACCGGTTCTAAGCATTTCTGCCTCTAAACACAATAACGGTTGCAGCAAATCTGCACAATGACATCTTTTCAGAGCTGACTTCACTAGATTGTATATTGCACTGGCACCATCTGCACTCAGTTTACACGAATGGGTCTCAGTTAGGCTTTTTCACACAATTTTGAAAAACAAAGAGTGTTACGCTTTCACAAATTGTCAGTGTCTTTGAACATAGATTTTGTATTAATTTCTGGAAATCCTATTAAAATGTAAATATGCTTAGTTTGTGTTACTGTTGTGTTGCCCCAGGTCACCCTTGAAAAAGAGGTTTCGATCTCAATGGGTTCTTACCTGGTTAAATATGGGTTATTTTTTTATATTTTAAAAACCCAACAACTTTCTGTTTATCGTCAGCTTTCTGCTTTTGTTTCACTTTCACATTCTTTATGGAATGTATAGATGTATTATGAACTGGAAATATAATATTTTGGGTGTTGACTTGAGTGCTGTGTGTGGATAAACAGGAAGCCGCTGATGCTAACACTCGCTAGCTTTGTGAACAGATAAAGGTATCATCACTGGAAATACAGCGGTCTGTCACAGATCAAGTCTGCGTTTGTTCTGGAATGATTATTTTTCTGTTTCTATCTGTTTTTTGCCTTTTCATCCTCACATGAGCGTACCCCCTTGTTCCATGTGTCTGTCCTATGGGCCTCACGCGGGACGGTAATGTGCACTCAGCGCAGACGCTCTCAAACCGTCCTGATCTGTTCCAAAACTAACCAGTCGAAACATGCTTTTACTGGAGGACAGGAGCCCAAAGTGTGGACCGCAGGCTCATGCTAACATTTCACTCGTTTCACCTCTGAGAGAGTGCTGAGATTTAAGAAAAGTGCATACTTCAACTTTGTTTCTCATAACAAGGAAGATATATTTAAATAAATGTAGATGATATGTTTAAGATCCTCCACTGAGAAAATGTGCTCAGAAAAGACAACACTCGATCTGCCTCAAGAGGAGGGCCCTCGGGAGCCTGGATTTTCCTCCAGTGTGCGCCTTGAGGTTTGGCCGGGTGTGCCTTCAACAAAATGTCAGATTCATGGATTCAATTAAATAGTATACAATTTTAAAGTATTCAGAGCAACTTCTTCACCTAAAAAGAAAGGAAAACAACTACTATTGCCAAATCTAAAGATATTTTTTACTATTCCATAGGTCAGTTTCTACCAAAATAGAACTCAACGTAGATTGACAAACACTGATTGCACATTCCTTGCAGCGAGTCCGTAGAATGAATCACCAACAGAGATTATTACATGCACTGAACTATAAAATATTTGCGCGTCTGACCAAAAAGGTCTTCTAAAATCAAAGCTGTTCCATGTATGAGTGAGGGATGAAGAGAAGTGAGTGTTACATGAACAGTTAGACCGTCTGGATCATGTTGTACACAAACCACAGTGAGGTGTGTGATACTGTGTGCAGACAGGACCAGGTCTTTTACACACAAGGTACATCACCCTGTCCCCGGACGACAGGTGGAGCTGACCATCTCCTGCTATAACCTGGTACCAGCAATCTTTATTTATTTTACACTACCACTACTAAAAAACAAAAAAATATACACATCTATATATATATATTTTTTTTTTCTCTCTTTGGTGCAAATTATTTCTATTTTGAGAGGATCTACATAACTATTTAAAGAGAATAAAAGACACACAATTATAATCGTAATCGGGTCTTTGCAGATGAACTTCAGCACATATTATTATGAAAATGTGTATTTATTTTGGCCCCCACTCTTTCTTCTTTATTTTACTTATTTTATTAAGGGTACACAAATAACTATACCTTAATTAGCTCTAATAAATAATGAAAAAAATACCTAATTAATAACTTTACCCAAACACTTAGGTTTAAAAATGATCGTATGGTTCGTTATTCAAATAATATAATTGCAACATTCATTTAAATATCTGGAGGACTTTTGACCACAATGTATTTTGAACCAATTGCAAATAGTTGTCAATGTATTCATTCTAACAGTCCTTAAAGCCCTTGTACACACTAATTATTTCAGATAACTTTATATTTGCACGCTGCCTTAGTATTACTGTACTCTTTTCACTATCATTCACTTATGTATAATTATGTAAACATATGTATCTTTGTGACTTTTCACAAAATGTATACAGAGCTGTGTTTTTCATTTTTGTGGTGTAGATCACTTTCTTGTGTGGAGTGCCCCCTGAGCTCCAAAAAAATATATATTTTTTTTTATTTCAAACTTCAACAAATCAGTTTATGAATAGATATTTCAAACATCAGTCTGTACGTTTCATCAAAATCTTGTTGAGTCCAAGATTGTACAGTTTGGTGTGGGATCTACTTTAAGGCTGATCTTTATGTCTTTGTGGGAGAAAAATGCATTTTAAGAAAATGGTCTTTGAATTTACAATATTCCATTGAAACCTATGGATGACGTGGATTCAATGAAACAATAAAACGTCTTTAGGAGCAGATTGGACAAGTTTGTCGTTTCCACGCGAAAGCCGATATTTGCCGATATGTTGAGAGAGCAAACTGACCAAAAAACCAAAAATTGAAAAAAATTAGCTTTGCCTGTAGTGTCACAAAAATCCAACGCCTTGGTACAAAAGACGCACATATTCACAACTTCAAACGTGCACTTTTGCTCTCCTCACCGCGGCGTCACGTTTGCCCGCGCTCATCATTAACACTGACTCCATGTTGACTCACGCGCACCTCGCCGACTGGAAACTGCCGGCGCCATCTGTAATTAGTTGCATATTTACCCGCCTGCTTTATATGATAATAAAGGCCGCGGAATCAATTTACGCATATGCTTATTGACATCTTCCTGCCGCACATTGATCAGCCGGACGGTCAGTTGCCTAAAAGCGCTTCATTACAGTGTTTGCTGTATTTTAATATGCCTGCCGCGCTGCCCATTTTGTTTTACGGCCGGAGATGGTCATGACTCAAACCGGGACCAGACTGCTATTTAGTGTCCATTGATTATTGGCAATCAGCAGCTCGGGGCCGATCCGTCAAGGGAGGGCCGCGCTCAACTGGAAGCTAAACAAATTCATGACTTCTCTTTTACTTTTGTTAAACAACCAATTTATATTCAATAACGGGAGGTGGGGAGGGATAATGGCATCGTAATTACAGCTGTCTGGAGTGTGCTAAATCAGCGGCGTGCAGTGTGCAAATTATGAATGGGCCGTCCAGTGTTATCATTAATGTGTGTCTTTGTGTTGCTGTTCCAGTGCGGTTCCACCAGTCATAGGCTTGTACTTTGGAGGAAGAAAAAGATCATTTATAAAGTACTGTAAAGCTGCAGCACCTGACTTTTTTTTTTTTTTGTAAATTTGTATGTTTTTGTAGAAAGAGTACGTTGTAAAAGTAGCACTTTGTGATAAAAATGAGGCCTCTGTGCACAGTCTGGGAGGGGTGTAATGAGAGGAGATTTTCATAGTTGCTTTTTTTTTTTATTTAACTTTTTTTATAACTTCTAAAATGTAAGCTGTTTAAGCAAACTAAGCCTAATAAACTGCTATCCTTTGTTAAATTTTCTGTGTTGCAAATGAAATATGGCATTATAAGACAAGAACAACGGTTCTAAAACTAGATATTAGTATTAGTATCTTAATTCTTCCTGGAGGTTATTGCACTCTTCAGTAGTTACACTGCAAAAACAATGTATTATATCATTCTCAATAGATTACTCTGTGCTTGCTCGCAAAATCAATCTTGAGGCATTTCAATCTCGCGAGATCTCGAGACTCAAGATCTCGCCCTACAGTCTGGATCTAATTATTTAGTACTTTATGTCTTGTCATCCCGGTAAAACAGCTGAATGCAGTGCTGTGATTGGCTGGGCTTGAGGCGGTAGCACTAGTTTAGGTTTGCTGTCTGAAAACAGCTGTTCTACACCTGAACCCCCTCCTGAAAATGAACATGTGCTAAAGAGAGTGAGGGACGGGTAAGAAACATGTACATGCCTACTTCTGGTTTTTCCGTGAAAATTCAGCAAAAACATTTGATCAATTATCCGTATATTTTATACTGTTTTTTTTGTGAGAGAAGTGTATGTGGTATGCAGGGCTGCTTTGTTTGTTTGAATAGGTCCAATGTCATTTTAATACTTTTGTGTTACTCTTCTGCTGGTGTTTCACTGTAGATACAGTCGGCCTCTGTAGAAACGCCCATGAATGGAAAGCTGGAACGCCTTCAAAGCAATCCATTCATTTTAATGTAGAACAGTAGCCATATTTCACCCACAGTTTAAAAGTGAAGTAGTCCAATTGCCCACTTTTTTCATAAATATGGCTGCTAATGGTTAACCTGGCTCAATCTCAATTTAGTTACACATTTTCAATCTGGACAGGCTCTCGCCGAAGGTCGTCAGAAAAATGCGTAATGTCATGAAGAACATTTGAACTGATTACTCACAGCATCGCAAAAGAAAAACAAGGCGAGAAATCCAATTGAGACTTCTTCCTCGTCCTCAAATGCACAAAGCACTTCTGTGTGCACGTTTTCAAAAGTGAAATAGTCCATAAATGTGTTGAAATAGGCCCAAGTACATCCATCTGCACCACCATGTTTGTTTAGGCCCAAACCACAATGCAGCGCTGTGATTGGTCCAGGTCACAGCAGCTCAAACCCAACAGCGGGAGGCCCGGTTAGCTAACGGTAGCTGTGGGGCAAAGGCTACTGCGATGCTAACACTGTCAGCTTCATCTACACAACAAGCACTTTTTTGACGTAACACCGTGTCAACAACATCCTTTAACATTCAATTTAGACTCGACTTAGTTGTACTTAAAACGCACTTAACTTGTTTATTGTAAAACGTCTTTAAAGAGGGAAAAGTTGTGTTTCCTGTTGAACAACAGGAAATGTATTCTGACATTATGTTGGTAATGTGACCTATTTGAGCCTTCACATCATTGTCTGTACAGTAGTGTACTATATTATTTGTTTGTTAAAGCAGTTAAAGGCACAGAATGACTGCCACACCACTCTCAGTTTGGCCCAGGGCAACTTTTGGTACAGAAACAAATTAGCAGTAGTGGATTCGCTAAATCTACTCAAGTAAAAGTCTTAAAGTACTCCTTTAAGAATGTACTTTAAGATTAAAAGGTAAAAGTCATTCATTTTGGTTTGGAGAAGTATTAAAGCATCTTGATTGATTTATTCTGTTGAGTTTGGGTCATTATTGGCAACTTTCCGGGTTATTTTTCTCTATAGAGGCCATTTTGTTCACCTAAAGGGATCTAGAAAAAAAACAAAAGTAAGGATGTCACCATAAATGTGCTAAAAATAAACCTCTCAGCCTTTTACTTTTACTTTTCAGTCCAGTTCAACAATGTAGTGGAGTAGAGAGTACAAATACATGCTCTGAAATGTAGTTATGTAAATTAAAGTAAAAAGTATCTACTGTAAAATGTACTTCAGTAAAGAACAGATACCTAAAAAACGTACTTAAGTGAAGTACTTATACTTTTGAACTTGTATTGGTGTAGCTCTGCACTGAGAAATCTAAAAATCTAAAAGCCAGTTGCAATATGACACTGTTCTAGTAATTAATGTAAAGAATACTATATTTCCTCATTCAAGTTCAAGCACTGACTGTCACTCTGAAAAGCAAAAAAACGAGCACAGCGTTTTGTTACATTTTACGACAGAGGCTTGTGAATTTTGTCGGGCAACCCAAGATCTGCCTGTAGTATGGCATATCTTGTGTATCAACGTTTTCATGTTCTATCACAAAAAAAAAAAAAAAGAAAAATCGAAGAAAACAAACCGACTTGAACGCAAACAGCAGGTGAGATCTGCCTCCTAACGTCCACCTCCGAGCAGGTGTCGCAGCCTCGTCGGTTGCACCTGACGGCACACAATGATGCCCTCTGCCGCTTTTGTCTCACCAGACTGGAAAAACTGAGCGTTCCGAGCGCACGGGGAGCAGTATTTAACACCGCGCTCGTCTAAATCTACATCTAAATAAGCGCACAAACACACCATCGTCGACCGGCGTCCGGCGCTGACCACATGTGTCTGTTTACCACTTTATTTACCGCGGATTAACCAAAAGCTTTTGTCAAAACGTCCATAATGGGAGAGATGATGATTACCGGTGGGCGACTGGCTGTTTTTTTTGTTTTTTTTCCTCCCTTCCGTGTGTGCACCGCGAAGGGCATGTGCGCTCTCTCTTTTGTCGGAATATAAAAGAATAAATATCCCGCTAAATCCGAGGCGCTGGCAGGGCCCGGGCTAAAGCTGCCGCTCAGTATTCACCGCTGCGCCCCTCTTTGCTCGCTCTTCCACCGTCCTGGAGCTGGTGCTGATGGAGCGGGGGGGCGCGGGGGGAGTACGATCGGGCCCGGCCGTTTGATGTGTTGATTGGGAGAAGGAGCGAGGACAGCAGCTGCACTGGAAAAAAAACCTTCCCCCGGGGACGCTCGCCTTGATAGCTAAATGAAGACCTCTAGTGCTTTCTTGTTAGCCGAGAAGGGTCCGGCGGCCTCCAGCTGAAGCACAATTAGTCAACGGCGGCGGATTTAGGTGTCCGGCACAAGTTGGCGTTTGCTAGCTAGCGCCCCGGGCTGTGTCCTCGCCCCCGCTGGCCTTTTTCCGCCGCCTTTTTTTAAAAATCTGAAACGCACCGCATCCTTTCGTCGGCTGATCCCCGGCGGTATTCGCGATACAGCTGTGCGCGTCTGATGATTAGGGCCGGCCGCCGCGCAAGCTAACTAGTTTGGAGAGGCAAGGAGCGATTTCTCTCAGATCTCGGTCGTAGCTGTTTGGGTCCGACACATAAAGCGGTGGAAAATTCTCCCAAGAGTTGCAGCTCGCCCATCAGTCAGTGGCTAAATCCTGCCTGTCTGCGGAGGCCCGCTGGCACTCCGACAGCGCGCGATTGATCACTGCTCCAGCTTATGTTTAAGAGAAGCCCAATTTGTAGTCCGTATCAAGTCACTCGCAGGCGTAATTCCACTTTTGGCTGTCAAGAGTTGCAACTGTTCGCACTAGCAGAAGCATTTTTCATCAAGAGTCAGAGCGAAAACAGATTGGGAGAATTTCCTTGGGTCACGAACGATAAAAGGAGATATCCAAATAAGTTGTAAATAGAAAAAGGGAAATTAAAAGTGGATTGTGCTTAATTCTTTGGTAATGCCAGTGTTGGTGATGTTTCTGTTGCGAAATGTAGCCGGCTGTATTTTTGTATGAAGCTCAAAGGTATGAATCATGTTGTAGTTGCATTCAGTATCAGACGGTTTAAACTATTGTAGCTGAAATAAACACACATCATTTCAATGGTATTTGTAATAAACATTTATATCAAAGACAGTTTTGCCCAATTTGTAAAGAGTGCAAATGAAAAGCGCATGTAGAGCTCTAATGCAAAGTTATTACTAATACAGTCATTCACGTTTTAGGCTATAGAGAAGAAACTGAACACACAAAAATCTCACTTTGGGACTTTTTCGTGTCCTTGTCCGTGTTACTTGCATTTACACACTAGAGCAGGGGTTCCCAATATTTTCTGGCCGGGACCCCCAAAATAACCACGCAACCAACTCCAGACGGCCAAAGTCAAATGAAAAATGTTTAAAATGAAAAATGTTAAAGCATGTTAGACCAGGTTTAATATGGGTTATTTGAATAGTTTATTGTCTATTACCTATTTCACTAAAGGATACTATTTTTAATTTTAAAATAGAGCAAATCCAGTGTCATATTTATTCAAATTAGATCTTGAAATCATCTCACGAGCCCAGCTCATCCATCGCAACCCCTGCACTAGAACACCTTTTACATTAACTAAAAAAACATATTGTATTTTTTTTAATGTGTGAAAATTCTGTCATAATAATCAGTGGATATACAATAGAGCACATTAATATTCAACTGACTATGCCGTATTCAGCAGGATTCATATTTTCTGATGGAAAGTACAAAAGTAAAGTGCTGTACTTTTTGCATTTTACAGCGGACACTCTTTACTTTTACTTCACTACAGCTGATCAGGTATCTGTACTTTCTACTGCACTGCATTTTTGGACTGGACTGGAAAGTATAGCACTTTTCTTTAAGGTTTTATCACTGCTTGAAATGGCACGTTCAGAATGACTTCTTGCCTCATAGTTTGGAGCACAAAAATAAATGTATGAATAAACACATTCAGACTTGATTTGAAAATGTGGGTTTACTTTGTACTGTATGTGCCTTTTACTGCCCTTTGTCTGTTCTCTCTGGTCATGTTCTGGTCTTTGGATTCTTCTGTTCTGTTTCATGTGTTTAAAAACTGAAAAATAAGTAAAAGCATTATTAAAAACGACAGCACACATTGCATTGTGTGGTTTATTCAGCAGCTTTTGTTGACCAAAAAACAGCACAATTATTTATACAGTAAAGATCACAACATTTGACACTTTAATGTTTCCTAAAATATTTATCAAAAACTTTTACTTTTTACTATAAAAGTCTTTTTTTTTTTCAACTTCAGTGTTTTATTTGAACTACACTGTGAATAACGCATGAACAAAGACTCAATTCATCATTAACAAATTGTTTGTTTCATACTTTATTAATACCCAACCCTAATTCCTAACCCTTAACCCTAAAATAAGTAGATAATAAACCTGAATTAAGCTTAATAAACTATTTGGATAACTATTTATGATAACTACACTTAGTCCTGCCTTAATAAAGCATAAACAAAGACTTAATTCAGAGTGAACAAATACTTAATTAAGAATAATTCAGGCTTAGTGACTACTTGACCTAAACCTAACCCCAACCCAACCTTGATTAAGTAGTCACTAATCCTGACTCATGTTTAATAAACTATATGTTCAACATGACTCATTAAGGCTCATGAAGGTGTAGTTATTACGTAATGTGTAGTAGTTATAAGTAGTACCAATGTGTTTCTGTTTGTTTTTGTGATGCTTTTACTTTTACTTGTTTTTTTTTTTGTCCCTGTATCAGTATTTTTGTAACAACATTGACCATATCTTCCATCTCTGTTCCTAATAAAATATCACAAATTAAGCTGAACTATTAAACTACATACATCGAACCAAACATAAACTACCAATAAAGCTAACTCTAGATAAAAAACGATCCCTGCCGATTCCACTGATGTCATATTCCATGTCTCCAGTCAAATGTCACGTCGCTGTATTATTTGCCCTCTGCACATCCATTTCTCCTTTTCTGCTTCTTTGACAAAACATGGGAAACACCAGAGACAAACGCTCCTCTCTTCCCTTTCCCCCTCGTCTGGGCTGCACTCCTCGTCCTTCTGCCGCTAATGCCACCGCAGCGATGCAACATGGGAAGTTTGTGCCACTGCATGATGAAGCGTTCTATTTATATTAAAATGAGCCGGCTCCTCGGGGGAGATGTGGAAGAGGGGGGACGGGACAACAAACAGAGCTTTAGAGACCGGGGAGCGAGTGCGGGGCCGCGACGGTGACGGCAAAAACGCCAACGGCTCCTCCCCCCGGCGAGCACCCCGAGGACCCCGGGAAGACGGATTGTACGGACAGTGGCA
Organism: Rhinogobius similis; assembly: GCA_019453435.1. NCBI lineage: Eukaryota > Metazoa > Chordata > Actinopteri > Gobiiformes > Gobiidae > Rhinogobius > Rhinogobius similis. The sequence goes on along the minus strand of CM033630.1, from coordinate 39,105,109 downwards.
CCGGCGAGGGCCCGGTGGGTGGGGCCGGCGTGCGAGGACATAAAAGAACAGGCGCGGTGATGAAGTGGGACAGTTAAAGCCGCAACGACGACGGTAACAAGCAAACTACGAGCACATGTCATCGTAAGGGAACAGGAACAAAGCTTACATTTAAAGATTGTAAACTTCTCCGGTAGTTTAGTCACAGAAATGTAAGAAAAAAATGTACGACCAGTTTTTCATCATGTCATGTTTTCATGTAGAAATAAGACATTTTATGTGTACAAATGGCCATTATTGTACTTATGTGGGACATATAAATATGAACAATAAACAGAACAAGGCTTTCATTTCTTGGTTCATGTTGTACATATATGAGTTACAAAAAACTTTACAGAGACAATTTTGGATTTCATATTTGGTTCTTAAGTAAACTAGATTTGACTGAATGCTGTTCTAAAAATTCAAATTTCTTAAAACTTCAATAAATCAGTTTTAGAATTAGATATCAAAGAATCCTTCAGCACGTTTCGTCAAAATCTTGTTGAGTCCCAGATTGTACAGTTTGGTATTTGTAGGATCAACTTTAAAACTGATCTTTATGTCTCTGTGGGAGAAAAATGCATCTTAAGAAAACGGCCTTTGAAGTTACAGTGTCCCAGAGAAATCTATTGAAAAAAAATTGTCTTGCTTAAGGAAAAGAAATACAAATCTGAACAAAGTAGTTTCTCTAAACACTAATTCAACTGATTCTTGTTGTAGTTTGGTGGTTCAGATTTGAGTTTCTCAAATGTGAATGCTCCTGGATGTGTTTAAGGTGAGACACAGATTGGTTTGTTCTCACAAAACATGGTCCAATCTGCACCTGAAGATGTTTCATCATTTAATTGAATCCACTTCATCCATAGATTTCTCTGGGACATTGTACTTAGCCGGACATTTTCTTAAAATGCATTTTTCTCCCACAGAGACATAATCCAAAAAACACAAGAAATTTAAACCTGGCTCTAGACATTTTTCCAGATTTCCTTTTTTTTTAAAAACATGACGTGATTAAACATTTGTAATACATTTTCTTGCATTTATGTAAAGTACACAAAAACTTCAAATTGACTGATTGATCTGTAAATTGAAGATGTTTCCTGTTCGTCTGCATCACCTTAAACCTTCAGGTTGAACTACTCATTTTACTAAAACACAGTTAAGATCACTGTATTTAAGATTTCACACATTTTTAAAAACTATTTATCCCAATATGGACATTTTTTAGGTTTAAATCTTTACTTCAAGGTTGTATATCATGACATCACACTAGGAAATTCTGCAATTGTTACCTAGCAACCATATCATACACTGGGCCAAAACTCCTCTAATGCCTCAGAAATTATTATTCGATTCGATTAGTGTTTAAAGGGACAGGAAAATGGGTTTGAAAAGATTAAATGTTTTGAGTGGCATCACTTCCTGTCATTTTTAACATATTTTTCAACTTTTCTTCACAAACTCATACTTAATTTGTGTAAAACTGTCATTTACATTTACAACGGGTATTATCCCAATCAAATAAAGTCAAAACTAGGAAATCATAAAAACCCATCATGTGCACTTTATAACGTATAATGAATACAACCTGTTTTATTGTTTGTTAAAATGAACTTTAATCCAAATGACCCTTTAAACCAGCTATTATTGCTTTTAGAATTCTTCACACAATCCTTCAAAACTCCTCTGAATACGACATCTTCCAAAAAATTCCAATTATTGATCTATATTTCTGCCGGAGAAGTAAGAATAACACTCAAAAACAAAGACCGAAACTTGCAGGCAGATCATTGTACTCCAATTACACTGAAACGAACACAAACATCCAAACTCCTGCAAACGCATCTCAACCTAACGCGCAAATAAATAATAAAAGTGAAGTAATGGCGCGTCCTCCCCTACAGACACGGGCTGTATAATACGCTCAGTGACACCGCGGTGGACCTGGTGGGCGGATCGGACACAGAATACGATAAAGAAAACATCCACGCCGGTGAAGTAAGCCCGTTAAATCCACAACCACAACAACATCCCGCCAAATGGCTGCTGTTGTTGTTTTTTTCCCCCGTTAATGCGTTGACCAACAGTGAGGAGAGTGGGCTGACCCGTGATGGATTGCAGAGTTTTAGCGTGTTTGCGCTGGCACTTTGTCAAAGCCGCTCTCTGTGTTAGTTTATTGACTACACTGTCACGACTGTTTTCCCAAAGAACGGCGACACCCGAAAGGACTATGGCCGCTGTAAAGATGGTTATATTTTACTCGGGGGACGGTCGTTTGTGTCGTGTTTGTGTTGAAAAAGTGGGAGCAGGGGCGTCGCACAAGGGGGGCCCATGGCAGGGGAGGGACCTCAAAAGCATGGGATGTGTTTTTTTGTTTGATAAAATGCTTATTTATTGTATCGTTGTAACGCGGCAAGTTCTGGGGTCTAGTCGCTAACAGAAATCCTTAGGTTTGACATTTTGTGAATTTACAGTTTGGAAATTTCATGCTAAAGTTCAACTCATTATTTTCAATTCTTTGTTCTTTGGTCAGTTTGCGCTCTCAACATATCGGCAAACGTGTCCACTCTGCTCCTAAAGATGTTTTATTCAGTCATCGAATCCACTTCATCCATAGATTTCTCTTGGACATTGTAAATTCAAAGGCCGTTTTCTTAAAATGCATTTATCTCGTCTAGAGACATAAGGGTCACCACTTAAAGTAGATCCCACGCACAACAAACTTTGCAATCTTGGACTTAGAGGTCCTGTACCTGATTTTGAACCATGAGACAGGAACATGTTTTGTTTGAACCGTTAGCCCCGCCCACATAGTCCTTCCTTTCACTCTGTATTGCTCCATGACTCAGAAACGATCTGATGCTGAGTCTGATGCAGTTGTTTCCATATAGTTCCTCTAACTCTTTTTACAATCAGTTTTTAACACATTTGAAACTGCACCATTAGAGAATCACAGTCTGGGACAGAGTCAAGCAGTTATTTAACCATGATACATAGTGTACAATGTTGGCTGAAAAGAGCTGACCCTAGAAAACACTTTATAATATGCACAGATTATATTTTACAAACACAATGTCTTTCCATGGAGTTGCTTCTATCAAACACTATGTGATGCAATAAGGATTTATCTTAACTAGAGTAAATACATATCAGGTACAGGCCCTTTAACAAGATTTTGACGAAACGGACTGAAGGATTTTTTAAGTTTCAAAAAATGAGGCGAATTTGAATTTCATATCTAGTTTACTTAAAAACTAAATAAGAAATCCCCAAATCCCTTCTGTACATTTTTTCGTAACTATTATGTGTACAAAATGAAGTAAGACATTTAAACCTGGTTCTGTCCATTTTTTAGATGTAATGTTGGCTGCTTTTACACATAAAATGCATAATTTAAATATTAAAACACTATATGATGAAAAACTTGTAATTTTTTTCTTACATTTATGTGATTAAACCACAGGTGAAAAAAAAAAGAAAAAAAAAAAAGCCCAAAAACGATAAAAGATGCTCAGAACATTTACATTATCGCGGACTCTTGTCTCTTCACATCGTGTTTGTATTCACGTTTGGTCATTTCAGTTCAATCTATATCAATTCCTATCACGACAAAGTGTTAAACAAAAAAACAGAATACATTAACTTGAATTCAAAAATAACAAAATGGCAGCTGCACAGTCGACAAAACCCTCCTCTCTAAAGTCTTGACATTTCTGCTCGGCTCCTCTCAGAATCTCGCTGTCTATCCGTCTAACTAGGCACTGCCGGAAAAAAAAAAAGACCAATCTTCCCAACAACTTGCCCTAATAACCTATATTATGGCAGCCGCATGGTAATAAAGGCCAGTGGGCAATAACAGCTGGCCTTGTGTGGCTGCAGAGTGGAGCCGAACGGACCGCTCCATCCAGTTAATTAAGCTCTGGGGTGAAGGCGTTATTTGTGGGAAAGAATCCAATTATTTTGCCTCTCCAGCGGCGCGGCGGACGAGGAGGGCTTGTGTGCTGATGAACACCATGATGAGACCACTCCGAGGCCAGATAGCCACTCGACGACTTAAGGAGTCCATTGTGCCGTGGAGCCCCGCACCGTCCTGTGATTAGATCAGACGCTCGGCCCGGTGTGTTTGAACGCGCTTTTATGGAGACGTAGACCGTTTGTTTGGAATGATTTGGAGCTGGTTGGTTTTGTTTCGGTTTGTTGGACTTGAGCGGATTACAATTGCAATCTTACAGTCTTTTAAGATGTGATATCATAAAAATTTCAGAATGGGGGATGTAAATTTTTCAATGATTAGCTCACATTAGATCTAAATTGTAAAGGTTTTAAGTGTTCCTAGGGTAGAAATGTTTGCTTTTCTATTACAAAACATGGACAAAATACACATTTATAGCTGTAAAATGAAGAAGAATAATTTTTATTTATGGAGCACTTTTCCACCTAATAGGCACCCAGAGCACTTGGTATTTTGGCTTTTAAAAAATAATAATTTACTGTACACTGTCTATTGTAACGCTAGAAGAAGATAAAAAATGATTGTGGGCTTGACATTTTTGTAAATATTTGTCCGGTCAAACCTATAAATCTGGATTGTTGTGTGTTCTGCTCAGCTCTGATGTCACTCTGAGGCTTTTGCTTTGACAAAACCATCTGGATTTTTCATATTTTGTGATATTCTGAGCTTAATCCCATTTTATCCAGTGAAATCACATTATGTTCCACTTCACTTTTGCCTCCATTTTTAGTGTGTCTTGGTGTTTTTTTTAAGCATTTGTCACCTACACGTTTGGTAACACTTTTTGAGGCCTCAATAAAACATGAACAAAGACTTCATTCATGGAGAACAAATGGTTTATTAAGAATGATTCAGGTTTAGTGATTACGTAATTAATGACCAAACCCTAACTTCTTACACTAATCCCTTAATTAAGGTATTCTGAGCCTAAAACATTCTTAGGAAACTGTTTGTTCATAATGAATGAAGTCTTTGTTCCTTAAGGTATGAATAAGTGTCGTTATTGTAAAGTGGTGCCAAATTTTCCCATGAACTGTGAGCAAATGAAATGATTTCCACTCAGACATGATTCAAATTTAGCTTTATTTAAAATGAATTTGTGTTCAGTGGTGCACATACATTACATTTGCAGAGCAGATAATACTATTTTTTTTCTTTCCAAGTATGAAACAAAAAGAAAAAGCACAGGAAACCGAAGACTAAGATTAAGAGGAAATTAAGGCACAAATAGTTTAAAGTGCCAGTGACAGTGTTTAATCGTTTTCAAAATTTGATTTTATTTGGTATTTTAATATCCATTGTACAAAAAAAATCTAGTTTTACACCAGTCAAGTTGTGGTTTGTGCAGTTGAAAAATCTGTTGAAAATTACAGGAAGTTAAAAAACGGATGACTTCACACTGGGGATTCTGTCCAAAGGTTCTGCATAATTTACCCAAATAAACAACTTTTTTTTTTACCCTTTTAAGATTAATTCAACAAAATAAAGGCGTTCACATGTATTTTGATTTGTCAGATTTCTAAATATCTGAGTTTTAGTCCAGTGTATAAAGTCATTTCACTATACTAGATGTCACTGGATCATGATAAAATGTAAAAAGTAAAAAAAAATAAATATAGCAACACCTTTAAACATATTTATCTTACCCATATGTTGGTTACATGAGTAGTCCAACCTTTAAATACAGTACAGTATAGATACTTTAAAGTAAATGTTTGGTCCAAAGTCTTTCACAGGTCTGAATTTTTTTTCTTTTCTTTTTTTTATATATATATATATATATATATATATATATATATATATATATATATATATATATATATATATATATATATATATATATATATATATATATATATATATATATATATATTTTACATATATGATTTTGTTCCTTATTTGATTATATTTGGAAAGTTCATTCTGTCTTCTTGTGAATATTAACTTGTGAGTTTCTTCTAATAAGACAGAAAAAGCTGTAAGCTCTTTTACTTTGCATGTTTCGGTGGGAGGACCTCCGCCTTCGTCAGAGGTCAGAGGCTTATCTTATTACAGGTTACTTTTAAATCAAATATTACAGTTTAACCCTTTTATTGTGCAATGACATCATCACAATCCCAACATCCCTATCTGCCTGTGGAGTAAGAATTATGCTTAAAATACAACAAAACATCCCCAGAAATAGTACCTAGACATACAAAAAACCTTCAAACAAACCAAATAACCTCGGCTGCTCATGCTAACACACCTAAACGGGTCCAAACATCTCAAACGAACCCACCCTAAAACCAATCCATTTCAGATATTCCCATTATTCTCTCTCCCTTCTCTTTCTCCGTCCAAAAGCTGTAACCTACGTCTTTTTTCCGATCCTGGTGGGAAACTCCGAAAGCGCGAAAAACGAGGGAGCGCCAACTTAATTGTAGCTTCAAAGGCGAAAGAGGCTTACGCGAAACAAAAGAAGCAATTAAAATCTGAAAGCTTAATTGCGGGTTGAGCGTCTCCAAACAGACTCCGATATCCCCGTCTGCCCGGCCCTAATACGAGCCGCTGCTGCAACACACACTTTTGCCTTTCTTGGTGCAATTAGGGGCCTTAGGTGAAGATTAGGAGCAGCAGCAGTGGCTACGCACCAGTGCAAACAGTTGGTTTATGGAGTCTTCAAAGCAGTCATTACAGCCCTGTGTTGGTGGAAAAGGTGTAGCTCGTGAATCATACGCATGTCTCTTTGAATGTTGATGCTGCAGGTAATTGTAACCCACTCAAGGTCATTTGTCTTAACGTTATAATTAAGGGTTTATAGAGTTGTAATGTGATCTTTTTGGATTGCAGTCGTTTTTCTTTTCTTTTTTTTTTGGGTTGTTTTTTGCCATTAGAAAAAAATAAAAATGTTTGTGTTGGGATTTTTCAATTTTTTTGCTTTTTTGCTTCATGTGGAAACAATAAACGTTGTCCAATCTGCTCTTAAAAAAGTTTTATTCTTCCATTTAATCCACTTCATCCATAGATTTCTGTGAGACATTGTAAATTCAAAGGGTGTTTTCTTAAAATGCATTTTTCTCCCTCGAGACATAAGGATCAGCCTTAAAATAGATCCCACACCAAACTGTACGATGTGGACTCAACAAGATTTTGACAAAACGTATAGAAGGATTTTTTTTATATCTAATTCGAATCCAAAATCCCCTTTGTAAAGTTGTAAAGTAAAATGAAACAAGAAATTTAAACCTGGTTCTGTGCCAAATATGTGTAATTTAGGCAATATTTATGAAAACATTACATGATGAAAAACTTGTGATACTTTTTTTTCTTACATTTATGTGAGTAAATTACAGAGGAAGTTTCTGTTTCTGTACAGTTTTGTCCTGTTCACCTGCAGCGTCTCACCTTGAAAAGCGCTGCTCTGTGAATATTTTTGCTCATTCTAACGCTCCATGCAACTTCCACGATTTGAAAACAGTTACGATTTGTAAAAATGTGGACCAAGGAGCAGTCAAAGTCCAAAACTGCAGCAAATCCAGCTGACGATAAGTCAGTGTTTCCCAACCAGGGGTACAGGGACCCCAAGGGGTACGTGAGGAATTACTGGGGGGCACTTGGAATGGTTTTAGGTTTTAAATGAAGATAAAATGTACTTCTGGAGATTTCTTGGACCATAAATCTAAGTTCAAGTCCTGATCTACAGAGGAAGACATTGTCCCGTTCAGGCGTAAGGCTCGGGATTGTGTTGTCAGGCCTCAAAACATTTTAGTTAGCCTAATGTGGGAGCAATGGTGATTCTAAGACGTTAAATGTTTTTGCTTTTATATCTCTATGGGCGGTCTTGCATGTATCGCCCAAATATCTTTTTTTTCTTAATTTATCCTGAGCTCTAAGTAGTAAGTAGCGACCTGGCTATAAAACCTTCCCCAATGGAGCCCACCAGTGACCTCCCACCCCTTGTTTCCAGAAGGAAATTTTTCATTCATTTTTCTAGGGATTCCAAATATATATATACAATGTTTGAAAGCTTGCTAATCAGCTATGTGGTGAGTAATGAACACAAGACCAATATTTTTGCTTAAAATCTGTTTCTGAAACTTTACAAACCGCCAAGTTATTAAACCAGTTTGCAAAAGTTTTACGTAGGTTTTTTGGGCTGAAAACAACGGTCTCATGGACATTGGCTACAGAGCTGGTTAGCCTCCGTCATGCTGTTAAACTATTCTATTCTAAAGCTAATCTAAATCCCTATGGCAAAAAATGAATCAAATGAACTTCCGGGCCACGGCTTCCATGTGGGCGGGGTGGACTGGTGTGTGATCTGATGATGTATGATGATGATGTCATACACCACAACAATGGCACTGAGTTATAAAGCTTCTCGTCCTTTATTTGTGTCGTGTGTATATTCATCTTTTCATGATATCTATTTATTTTCGTTTAACTTTGTTATGTCAAACTGTATTGATTCCAAGTTGCCGTGAGCCTGCCTGTTCCCACTCTCCCTCACAGTTGTTTTGTGTCGCCGTGACTACCCGTCACGTTGACACTTCTTAATTGGATCGCTGGGTGAACAAACTGCTGCGTCTGGCCCTGCGTGTGTTCCCCTCAAACAGACCACTTTCATGTGTCCGGGGGGAGAGGCCGGGCCCCTAATCTGTGCCCGCGAGAGCTCACCCTTCGGCCCCCGCTGAACCTTGTGTGTGCCTGGGTCACCTCCGGGGGCCACTGGGGACACGCCGCCTCTAATCCCACCCAGTCGATCAAGGCTGGGATGGCTGCAGGCCTCAGCTCCTCACAGCCCTCCGGGAGAGCTGCTCATTTCAATAAATGTAAAGTGAAGGCGAGCAGAGGCAAACACGCGCACACATACCCACGCACTCCTGGGCCGGGCTGGTATGAAGCGCCCTGCTGATGTAGTTAAATGACAGGCAAGCGAGTGGAACATTTGCCGGCTTGATGCTGTCGATGCGTCGCTGCTGGCCCGATAAGACCTTATTTACATTTGTCAGCCTGGAATTGATTTCTTTTTTGCCCTTTACAAACTGCTCGAACTGCAGAGAGGAAGAGAACTGACACTCGGCTCGGACAAACCAGTGTCTGTCAAAAGTGTTGCTTAAGAAACTAACAAGAAATAATAGACCAATTTGTTTACGTCCGCTAGAAATGATCAGTGTGTAGAATAAATATAACAAAAGCACATGGCAGCACACTGAATAATAGTGACTTTGTTTGTCACAATAAAGTAAACTGGAATAAAAGACTTCTTAATGTAATTTTCAGTTGTAATTATGGTGTTCCTCAGGGAACATTCCTGGCCCCCATGTACTTTAAATCAAAGTAAGAATTGATTGATTTAATATCAATTGTTAATAGTACCATTCAGTCTTTATTTAACATATTTGGCTTTGTACTGTAAAAAAAAATACTTGTATGTACATGTTCCTATACTATTCTTTACTGAAGCCACAGCTGCCCTGGGTCTGACTAATAGAAGAGTTGCTGCTAATTCACACAACATTCACAGCCATTATCCTCACAATTGGAGGACCAATTTAGCCACTGTCACATAAATTATGCTAATATAATATATATATATATATATATATATATATATATATATATTTATATTTATATATATATATAGATAGATAGTAATTGATAGGTTGGACTACTAATTTAACCACGATGCCACAATGCATAAATTCTTTACAAATTTTATCCCAGTTTAACATTTAAAAATGTTAAAATAAAAAAAATAATAATAAAAAAAAAGTTTTTAGTTTTACTTCTTTGTTTTAAATGATGACATCACACCACTGTACACTGGTGTCACAGATTTTTTTTTTACCCAACAAATAAAAAATATATGTGAATGTCATTATTTTGTCTTTCCTGTGTGATGTCACCAATCTGTGGACTTCTGATTTTCAACAGATTTTTCAACTTTTCTCCACAAACAGACACCAGATTGGTTTAAAGTGTGATTTATATTTACAACAGGCATTAATCCACCAAATAAAGTCAAAATTAGAAAAAACATAAAAACCTGTCATAGTCTCAAATGACTTTGTATCAAAAAATATGCAAACTGTTTTGTGCTTTAGCTGTGTACTTTTACCAAATAATTCCTCTCCAGGGACTCAGTATAACAAAATATGAATGTCCCTGTTGCATTCCACGTCTCATACATTTCATGCAACAATCCAGCAAATGAAAACATTGTATGCAAATGGTAACAAGTGTGACCACAGCGACGGGGCCCGCGGGCTTTAGCGCTTTATACGTGTGACAGCGACATGTGTAGACGAGCGTCCCCCCGCTGTGCTGTGCGCCCGCTCACGGCGCCGTGCGGGGCCATGTGTGGAGCCATGTGTGGAGCGGCGGCGCGAGGTGGGCTCCAATGAAATGGGTGGCTGAGCAGGCGCCTCCCCCATTAAGGCTCTAAATGTGCAGCGGAGGTCGGGGCCGGAGCGTGAATGAGCGGGGTCCCCGGGGGAAGGCCGGGGTCACTGCCTCTCTGATGGGACCCCATGATTAAGGTCAGGCCCGGACGAGGAGCCGCCCGCCGAGATGGACGCCGCACTCCGCTGGGTTAACTTCATGATTTCTGACAAACGGGCCAAGGTTAAGATCAGACGACGGTGTAAAGAAAACAGAAGTGTAACTGTTAGCGCAGCTGGAGGTTTGGGGAAAGACGGGACGCTACAGGGCAGTTTGGGGGACGATGGTTCATTCGAGACAGGCCTGCAATTGGAAATGACATAGATCATTCTTTATATAAAGCTAAGTTGGTATGGAGAGTTTACCCACAATGCTCACTGTTCTGGGCGAGGCACCTGACCTAGCATGGTTGTTACCAGTCTGTGTGAATGAGTTATACCTTGATTTGCTTTGAGAGGCAACAGAAAAGAGCTACAGAAGTGTCATCACATATTTATTCTTTCACTGTTTATATGTTTAGGGTTTAAATCTACCAAACCAGTATATTATGAGGTAATGCTTTAGATTAAGGTTCATTTGTAAACTATTCATTAGGTGTTAATAAGCATTAATTATTTGTTGATGCACTTATAATACATTATAAATATGAATAAGCCAATAACCAAAAACATGTACGTGTTAATAAACCGCATGCACAAAACATCAATAAGCTGCTCATAATATATGTTTTTTTTTTCAATAATCATGTGAGAAATGCTTGTAAAGGCCTTATAAGGGCTTCTAAACACAAGTGCTCATTAATGCATTGTAAATAGTTTACTAAAGAACCTTAATCTAAAGCGTTACCTGTTATTGTTTTGTTTCCGTTCTTGATTTGATGAGCTGTGTCAAAGTTATCTTTGAGTTGAAATGAAAGTACATGTGAGGTTTGGCCACACAATTCCCTAAAATGTAATAAACCTAATTATATTTAAGATTTTGATGACTTTTTCCCTTCGTTTTACTATTTGATCAAGTTCGTAATGTTACTTCCTGGTTGGACATGAGCAGCAGATGTGTATTGGTGATTCCACAACTGTTACCTAGCAACCAGACTGTCAAATTTACACAGTAGTTCTAATTTGATGATTAAAAATACTTCACATTGTACTACTTCATTTTGTTAAATAACTGTTTAAACGGTCAGAAATGAACAAATGAAATGTTTCTCAAATCAAACCAAATCAGTTTTTGTAGCACCCAAAATCACAACAACAGCTGCCTCGATGGGCCACAGGTAGAGAGCAGCTTCAACAAACAATGTTCAAGAGAATTTAGATTTAGCAATTAGCAATCTTACATATTGTTGATGGGAAAGTAGAAGAACCAGAGGACAGTGTTCAGCTCCATACTTCCACAGCAGAATTGCTCCAAGGGCAGCGTAGCTAAAACTGTAGGTTTTTATTTCTGTTCCTAACTGGCCTCACCATAAACTATTTCAAAGAGGAACGTTTTGAGCCTGGTCTTAAATGTAGAGACTGTGTGGACCTCTTTTACATGAACAGGAGCTGGTTCCATAACACAGGTTGCTGGTAGCTGAACACTCGACCACCTACTGTGCTTTAGAGACTCTAGACTTTTAGACTGTAGACTTTAGAGACTAGGCTCTGCATTTAATATGGGATTTTGTGTATTAATTACCTGGGTCTACTTTATAGAAAACAGCACAACTTTAAGTAAGTTTAAGCTTTTTGTTTTCAACTTTTTTTCAGAAACTGTCACCAGACTTCATATCTATAAGCACTATCCCACCATAATTACAAAAACTGTCATGTTCACTTTGACTAACTTGTCTTAAGAATTTGAAAGTAGTAGAGTTGTTATTATTGTTTTTTTTTTTTTTTTATAAAACATTGTCATTCTTTTAACAGTTTTAATTATTGAATATTTAAAATGTATTTAGATACATATAATTAAAGCAGTCATTAATGCTATGATTGTATTCCAGTAGATGATGAAGTTTGACATTTTCTGACATTCAGTTTTAAATCAAAAACAATTCTGAAATGCCTTAAAGGGCCTGTACCTGATTTTGAACCATGAGACAGAAACATTTAGTTTGCTCCATTAACCCCGCCCACATAGTCCTTTCTTTCACTCAGTATTACACCATGACTCAGAAACAACTGTGTGGAATAGTCTGATGCAGTTGTTTCCATATAGTTCCTCTAACTCTCCTACAATCAGCTTTTTTTTTTGGTACTTTTGAAACTGCACCATGACAGAGAAACAAGTGTCTGGGATAGTGTCGAGCAGTTATTTTCCTATGATTCAGAGTGAAAAGAGATGGTTTTGTACTCATTATTTCCTAACAAAATGTGTTTATTATGGGCACAGATTATATATTATAGACCCAGCATTTTTCTTATTTAGCTGCTTTTACCGAACAAAAGCATAACGTATAAAGAATTGATCTTAACAAGCATAACTTCAAATCAGGTACCAGCCCTTTAAAGGCCCTGTACCTGATTTTTACCGTTTTGAAACATGGAAAACAGAACTAGTTAGTGTTCAGTCCCTTGTGTCTCTCACTTTCCTCACACAGTCCCAGCATCCTGAATATTCACCGCGAGAGATTTATGAGCACTTTACATGGGTTTCTAAGCCCAAAGCGTTACAGACCGCCACGAGTAAAGCTAACAAACACTGGCTGCACTTCCTGCTTCTCTTGTAGGATATAAATAGAAGCAGAGTAAAAGTTGTGGTCTCATTTTCACTTGAATAGATGCTTTTACAACACGCATTTTACTTTATTACATGCAAAAAATCAGGAACATGGACTAGTTCTGTTTGTCCCGTGTTAAAAAATCAGGTACAGGCCCTTTAAGATAATCACATTTCACTCATCTTATTTTTTTATGTTTTGATTCTGCACAAAAAAACATTACTCTACAACCATCTTCCCACAGAATAATCATTTCTCCTGGGTATAAACAGTCTCACCCAGGCACCGGCGCTGTCTGTAAGTGTCACCTCCACTCAGGCTCCAGCACCAGCCGCTGCCTGTCACCGGCGCATCATTAAAATTTAACCAGACCTAGACAAAGCAATGATATTTTGACAGATCCAAGATGGCCACCGCCTCCGATGACACCATCAATAAAACATCATCAGCCTGTAATGACATTCTCCCCGCCCAGCACGCAGACGCACCCGGCAAATGTATGAAGCTGACCTCTCGCACCCGCGGCGTTTCACTTACCAGACGGGCCCTTTAACGCGCTCGCTAACAAGCCCGCCGCCCGCCCCTTTAAAAAAAAAAAAATTACAAGTGGCGGTCCCTGCCTATCACCTCCGAATCAAACTCCAAAAGATTATTTCACATAATTATACTCGGGGCAATTGGTTCATACGCGCTGGGGTCGCGAGGTCGTGGCCCGGCGTATGCAATCTGAGGGCTGTGGATGGCGCGTTGTAATATGCTAGTAGCCGTCATCCGCTAGCCCTATTCCCTGAGCTGATTGCTACCTGTCACCTCCCTTCAGCTCATGTAAATTGCGGAAAATGCGCGATGGCTGTGGTAGAGGGGAAATATATGTGTCTCCCCGTGTCCACTTGGGAAGCAGCGCCGGGCCGGTAATGGTTTCTGGGGGCAATCCGAAGGCAGGCGCGTTTGGAAGATTCGTCCTAATGGTGTGTCCTCCTCGGGCTAAAATTGAACGGTCCCGACTTGGCCTGAAGGCAGATGGACGGAATTCAATAAGGGTTCGCGGTGCGGCGTGATTCTTTTGGAGACGGGTTTTAATTAAGCTTGTACGACGTGGCATTTGGAGCTGGTGGGTGTCGCTGCGGTGGCCAAATGTTCTGAGAGAGAGGTGAAGGAAAAGGAGTGTTGCAGTCTCTGTGGTTCTCATAAAACAAAATGTAAATGGGTGGTTCGGTGTCATTTTTGGTGTGGGAAATATGAGCAGAATGCCCTGTATGGAGGTTATGCAGATGACATCACAGCAGTCGGATCGGATGAGTGAGTGAGTTATGACACAGCAAAAACTGAATTTTTAGATGAATTAAAATGCCTTGTTTTCAAGATATTAATCTTAATTTCAGACATTTTGACTAGTTAAGACTAGTGAAGACCTAGAAATTGAGTACTTACTAGATAACAAATGACTTGTTTCAACCCGTTTCTGTCTTGTTTCTATACATTACTTTCTTATTTCAAGCCTAATGATCTGTCACTGGGTTAAGAGTGTTTTACTTACCCCAAAATGCCACATTTAATTTCTTGTTTTAAGCAAAATTATTGCATATTCAGTCAGAAATACCTTGAAACTAGAGAAATACTCTGCATCACATACGGAATGAAATCTTATTGAGTCAAATCTACTCAAGTTCAGATAAAAATTGTGAATTCAAGTAATTTTAAGTTACACTAGAAATGCTTTGCTGTGTATTCAAGCTCAAAACAACTAAATGTGAATGTGAATAAACGTGCTAAATATTTTGTTGGATTCAACATCTAAAAAAAGTAAAAGCAAACCAGATAAACAACAGGAACAACTGCAGCTGCGCTCACATTTATCACTGATACAGACTTTGGGATCACACTTTGATTTAAAGGGGCTGGACCCAATTTTCACAGTTTTGTAACGTGAAAAACAGAACCAGTTCATGTGCCAGGTTTCTTGCGTCTGTGTTGCCCTAAAAGCATCTAATCTAAAATAATCTAAAATATTTAGAGCGTTTTACTCTACGAGAAGCAGTAAGTGCACTGTTAGCATGCTAATGTTTGTAATAGCAAACACGCATTAAGCCCACAGACTGGTGAAACGTGCTTACAAACTCATGACAGTGAATATTTAGAATGCTGGAGCTGCATTAGGAAAGTGAGCGATGAAAGAGTCAGGTAAGGTAAGACACTACAGGTGAAAAGGAAAACATTATAGAGATATCAATATGAAACTTCTCTTGTAGTTTATGCACATGAATGTAAGAAAAAAAAAACTACTATTACTATTATTTTTCATCATGTAAGGTTTTTATGTAGAAATAAGGCATTTTATGAGTACAAATGGCCATAAACTGCATTTGGGACATATAAATCTGAAAATGGACAGAGTCAGGTTTAAATTTCTTGGTTTATTTTGTAACATATTAGTTACAAAAATATTTACAGAGAGCATTTTGGATATAGTATTTAGTTTTTAAGTCAATCTTTCAAAGTAAATTGGACTAAAAATTGTCCCAAAATTCAAATTTTGCTTCATTTTTGTTACTTAAAACTTCTAAATCTGGTTGAGTCCAAGATTGTAAAGTTTGGTGTGTGTAGGATTTATTTTAAGTGGTGATCTTCATGGCCTTTGAAGTCACAATGTTCCAGAGAAATCTATGGATGAAGTGGATTCAGTCAAAGAATAAAACATTTTAAAGAGCAGATTGGACTAGTTTGTTGTTTCCACATGTTTGCCGATAAGTTGATACAGCAAACTGTCTAAAAACCAAAAAAAAAAAAAAAAAAGAAAAAAGACTTTTGCCCGTCTCGACTGAAAAGTACACCACACTGCAGTATGTAATATTGAGAGAGCTGGTGTCTGTGATGATCGGGAAGGGCCTCTTATTGGGGACCCTTTCTGGTTGGGGGCCCAAGGCAATTGCAGCCTGTTGCCTAATGGTAAATCCGCCACTGGGCATCACTCAATACAGGGCGAACTTTCAGATTACACGAGAAGACGCCAATCCCGACGGGGAGCAGAGTTAGACAAACTCCAAAATACTGTCACTTGAAATTCATATTCTGGATCTCTAAATATTGTTGAACATGTATGTAGTTCCTGCCGTACTTGACCACCACACTGCTGCATAAAGCCACCGTATCGTGCCTCTCTCCGGTGCTCCGGCACAATTATGCAGAATCCCATCGGCTTTGATTTAGGAACCATCATCCAGGCTCCGGGGCCGACGCGGGGGGCGGCGCCAGGAGGGGAGCGCCATTGATTGAATTTTATGTGCAGAGATCTTAACACGGCAGAATTTACGACCCGGAGAATAATAATGTCATATAAAAACTGACAGCACGGCCATTCATCGCCGGGACGCCCTCGCAGCCAATCCAGCTCCCAATGTTCCTCCTTTTCTTACATAGTGGAACATTTGTGCGCGAAAATCAATATTCATTTATAAAACATACATGGCATACACTTCATTATTTGGTGACAATTTTATTTTCTTGATATAAAATGGATATAAAGAAACAATTGGAATGATTTAGTGCAGGGGACACGTCATAACAAATCAGACACGATCTATTTATCTGGTCAAAGAAGACACTTAAGGCCACACTTCTATGACTTTGTGTCCTGTAAAGAAAAAGTCATGAATTATCAGGCGTCACACTTTAATCTTACACTACAGGCAATGCATTCTTTTAAGTTTTCAATTTTTGGTCCGATCTGGTCCTAAAGATGTTGTAGTATTCCATTTAATCCACTTCATCCATAGATTTCTCTGGGACATTGTAACTTCAGACCGTTTTCTTAAAATGCAAGGGGCTCCTACAAACACCAAACTGTACAAGATTTTATGGAACAAGATTTTGACCAAATGTACAGAAGGATTTGTTGATATCTAATTCCAAGCCTGATTGATTAAAGTTTTCAATCTGAACAATGAGTAGAAATTTGAATTTTTATTGGCCAATTTTCAGTCAGATCTAGTTTACTCAAAAAGTTCAGTTTCCTGTCCAACCAGTCTCTTCTGTTCAGAGGCAGAGGTGTGGAGTCCACTCAGGAGGGCGTTAAAACGGTCCTAAATCAACCACTAATTTGTATCACGTGCCTCTCAAATGCAGGAGACATATTCTCGTAACATTCAGAACAAAACATATAACTTCTTTTAGAACATTTACAGATCTGCCATGGAGCTCAACAATACCGTCCTCTTCAAAGTCCGCCCTGCTTCTGGAAGTACATTTCCATTAAAAGTTTTAAAGACATGGAAGAGTTTCATCAACAGATTTTAAATAAAATGATCACACAATAAATGTTTAGAAATGTGGGAAAAAGCAGCAGCAGAAAGGAAGGAAAAATAGAGAAAGAAGTCTGAAAAATGTAGACAAGGTTAAAGACCATTTCAAACACATTGCACATCACTGTTACACGTAAAGCTAAAGTAGTTTGTATAATGACTTTGAACGTCTTAATCTGTTTTGTGATTTTTAGTGTCATTTTATTCTGTTGTGAAAAGCACTTTGAATTGCCTTGTGTAAGAATTGGGCTCTGCAAATAAACTTGCCTTGCCGAGCTGATAATCTCTCTAAGCGTTCAGACTGTTTTTCTTTTCACGTCTTTGAGAAAAAACTCCACAGCCGTTCAAAATAATAGTGTTCATCATTCGTATGTCTCGTGGTAGGTATGGAACACAGTGAGCTGTGGAAAATGATTCTGTATCGGCAGGTCCAGTTTTAAATCTACCGCCTTGTTCATCTGCGTAAGATAAAAATAAAATGTGCAAATCCACAAATTAAAATCCCTGAAAAGGAAGCATCTCATAATATCCAGGATTGGCACGGATGGATTCCAGAATTAAAAGACCACACTGAATAATCAAATGTAATGGATCACACTTTAGATTAAGGTTCTAAACTATTTATAATGCGTTAATAAGCACTGGTTATGTGTTTATAGGCAGTTATAAGGCATTTACAAGCATTTATTAGCGTGATAATTGAAAATAATGTATAATGCAGCTCATTGATGCTCTGTACATGTGGTTTATTCACTCAAACATGTTTTGGTTAAAGGGCCTATGACAGGTTGAAATACACATTTAACTAAAATGAAGTTAAGATAAATATAATCTATACATCTATAAATCTTTACAAATGTAACCCCAGTTTAGCAATATTTTAGGTTTAAAATTTTACTTCCTGGTTGTAAACTATGACATCACACTAGGAAATTACCATAGAAACCACACTGTACTTTGGCCATAACTCCTCTAATGTCACAGATTTTGTTCATTTGACAAAGAATAACACATGTGACACCTTTATTTTGTTGAATCAAAGTTTAAAGGGTCAAAAAAGTAGTTTATTTCGTGTAAATTATGCCTGACCTTTATCTCTTCTGTGTGATGTCATCAATGTGTTTACTTCCTGTAATTGTCGACAGATTTTTCAACTTTTCTCCACAAACAGCGACCCGATTGGTGTAAAACTATAATTTGTATTTACATGAAGTATTAATACACTGACTAAAGTCAAAATGAGAAAATCATAAAAACCTGTCATACGCCCTTTAATGGATTATAAACATGTATAAGGCGTTATAAGTGCATAAACAAACTATTAGTGCTTATTAACATCATATAAAGAGTTAACTAAGGAACCTTAATCTAAAGCGTTACCAATGTAATAATGAAATAATAATATAAACATGACATAGACCTGAATGCAGCTCTTTGATATGACAGTATTGATCGGGGCTGTGTTGGGCCATTTGTTGCATATGTAGAGTGTGCCCTCTGCTGCAGCTCCCGTCCCGCCTGAGTGCCCTGATTGATCATTATCTGATGGCCTCTTAATTAGAATGCTAATGAGAGAGAGAGCGAGGGAGGGGCTGCCCTGTGCTCCGTCTGTGGAATGAGGCGCCATGGAAACGACAGGGCGGCCTGGGACGGATCATCCCCCAGTTAATAATTCCAATCTGTTAATCAATGTGCGGGTCGATGGTCCTCCAGCCCTGCAGTCTGTGTCAGCAGGTCATGTGATCATGTGTGAGCTCAAATGTGCAATACTCATCCTCCACATAAGCACCTGCTTAAACATGCAAGGGCAGAAACGTGCAATATGAGTCAGTGCAATAAATGTGGAATAAGGCTTTGTGCAATATGAATAAGTGTTATATAAATGAGTGCAATATGCGTCAGTGTGAAATGGATTGATGCAAAATACAGATATGTGCAATATGAATCAGTGCAATATGAATTTAGTGCAATATGAATGAGTGATATGTAAGTCAGTGCAATATGAGTCAGAGTGACATGGATTGATGCAATAAACAGGCATGTGCAATTATACTTCGTGCAATATGAGTCAGTGCAATGTGAACCAGAGCAATTTGAATTAGTGCAATATTAATTAATGCAATATAGATTATGTGCAACAGGGGAAAAAATACAATGCATTTGTACAATATAGGGGTATGTGCAATTAGGACAGTGCAATATGAATTGGTACATTATGGATCAGTGCAACATGAATCAGTGCAATTTGAACTTGTGCAATTTAAAAATAAGAATATTAATTACTTCAGTGTAAATCGGAGCTATATGAATCAGCGCAATATGAATTGGTGCAATATGAATGAATGACATATGAATCAGTACAACATGAATATGTGCATTATAATTCAGTGCAATATAAAAGGCTTGCACACATGATTATTGTTGTTTGTTCTAACGTCACACTGTGGTCACTGTCTCTGCCCTGGTCACATGTTTACTCCAGGTGAGCAGAGTCTAGAGAAGATAAGTTAGTGTTTCATTTGTTTGTTAATTTGTGTTTCTTTAAGGAAGAACTACATATGTATTTAAACTAGTCAGACATAAAGTATATTGTACAAATAAAATAAACAACAAGCTAAATTCATGTAAAAACATGTGGAATACTTATCCTGGATGTTCATTGTCAGCCTTTCAGCACAGTGGAGCACCAATGCTTCAGTATTGATGAATGTACAACACCAGCTGGAGGGCCCTTGGTTTATGACGCCAAAACCCCAGGACCCAGAACCATACCACACGATCTCAGGAGTTTGTATTAACATTACGTATGTGTTTCCATAAACAAATAAGTCAAAAATACACTTCAAATCAAATGCAAATCTGTCTCTAAAAAGCAGATTGCTTCAGTGGGGACTCCTCTGCAGGTCTTGTCTGTGTTTGATTTGAAACAGGACTGCAACCATTAATCAGAAAAGACAACTATTTAAATAACTGTAGTTGCGTTTTGATCATCTTACTCTGAAACACATCCCAAAAGAACATTAACAACAAAGACAGTGGCATTATTAACCTGTTAAGGCCCACCAAGGGAGCACTGTGTGATTCCACTGCTGTTTTATGTCAGATTCTAACACTGTGGATGTTATTCAGCAGAAAAGCTGTGCCAAAAGTGCTAATGCTAATGAGCGAGTTAGCTTTAGTTAGATTTTTGGGGCCTATTCACACTGCAAGGTCAGAAATGGATGAGAAAGGGCTAATTTTGAAGAGGACAAGTAGAAGAACGAGGAATCTAGTCTTATATTGTTGGATGAAATTGTTTTTCCTCTCTTTAGCATAAATTGCTTCATTTTTTGTTCTATTTACGTATGTGTGTGTATATGTGTTTGTTTGTTTTTAACAGGGAGTACTTGAGTGATAATGTGTTTGCATATTCTGTATTTTTGGGGGACAAAACTAGATCAACCAACCCATGACTGGAAATCCATAAATGCATTAATTGAATGGGAAAAGAGCCTAAACCTGTCCCTGAGTTTGACTAGTTTACTACTATATAATCTTTAGCTGCAGCCTTAAAGTGCGTATGACAGGTTTTTATGATTTTCTAATCTTGACTTTATTCAGTGCATTAATACTTGTTGTCAATATATATAATAGTTTTACACCAATCAGGTCGCTGTTTGTGGAGAAAAGGTGAAAAATATGTTGAAAATTACAGGAAGTAAACAAACTGATGACATCACACTGGGGAAAAAAACTTTATACATGATTTACACAAAATGAACTACTTTTCTGACCATTTAAACATTAATTCAACTAAAAAGTTCAAATATAGTTTTATTTGTCAGGTAAAAGAATTGATGACATTAGATGAGTTTTAGCCCAGTTTACAGTGTGGTTGCTATGGTCATTTCCTAGTGTGATGTCATTATTTACAACCAGGAGGTGAAATTAAAACGTATAAAACTGCTAAACCGGGATAACATTTGTAAAGAATTTTAGCAAAACTTGAAATATATTTATCTTAACTGCATTTTAGGTAAATGAGTGGTCCGACCTGTCATGGGCACTTTAATTTAGAGTCAGTTTGAGCCACATTTTTCTCCTCTTTTGGCTAAGTCTTAGTCCTTTCTGTAGCACTGGTGTAGTGCTAGTTTAGACCTGGTTGAGTCCTCGTTCAGACCTGGCACAGTCCTGTTTTAGACCTAGTTTGGATCTGGTGGTTCTCAGACGGTAAATATTCTCTTTGGTGGTATTTGTCGTGAAACCACTGGACCGTACCTGTGTAGTATTTGTATTTAAGAACAGCTTGGCGCCTCCAGCAGGTTCCGGCGCCGCTCCTGTGGCCCCTGCGCCGCGCTCGGGGCCTCCACACGGGGCCTGCACACGGGCTCTCTGTGTGCAGCTCGGAGCGTGGAATGAAACGTATTAACAGCATAATAACAACAGATTATGTTCGCTGGGGGCACGGTCTCGTTTTCTCGCCCGCTCACTGTGAAGTCTTCATTGTGTGAGGCGTCCGCACGCGCCCGCCGCCTTAAAAAGGTTATTATGTTCCCCAAGCCCAGCGCCATATTGTGACGAGGGCGGCTGTAGCACATTAGAGCCAATAAATGTGCGTTGGCACTTCC